>JAXGGA010014630.1:0-31529 GCA_038373865.1 Uloborus plumipes
AATGAAAAATATGAGTTTCTGAATATTATCGGATTGTTTGTCTTTGAAGTGTTTATGTGATCCTGTTTTCAGCAAATTTAAGGAATATTCTGTTTGTTATTTTAACGCTCGACCTTCCTTGCATTTCCGACGTCGGACAGTACTTGTTGAAGTCAAGTTATCATGAAATATTCGGAATACTTATTTTGTACATATTCAATCTCCTTTTGAAGAGAATAGTAACATCTTCCAGAATCTTATGTTACGGACCATTTGACGTAGTTATTTCATTTAACATCTTACTATTTCTTAGTTATAGTAAAGATAATAGTCTCTTCTTAGGTAAAAGATAGTCTTGCTTCAAATCCAGAATAGTCACTCACTTGAAAATTTTCAATTTTTTTCTTTTAAACTCCAATAGCAAGTGTCGAAAGCTGTATTTGCTATTAACTGAATGCTGAAATTTCTAGTTTATTTTTATTGAATTATGTCTGTCCGGGGCTCTAGCTTTTTAATTATCTCCTATTATTATTTATCAGCGCAAACCAACCTTCCTGATAAGCGAATTCAATGAAAAACAAACAAAACAAAATAGAAAACCCACTCACATTCTTTATCCCTCTTATCACTAAGACCCATATTTTGATAAAATAAGAAGAGACCTGATACATGCGCAAATGCAAGGAAGGTTGAGCGTTAAAATATCAAACAGTATATTCCTTAAATTTGCTGAAAACAGGATCACACAAACATTTCAAAGACAAACAATCCGATAATATTCAGAAACTCACATTTTAAATTATTGTTACAAATCTTGTAAATAGTTGTTGTTTTTCCTGCCTTGCTTTATTTTCATTAGTTTTGGTTTTATCTGACGTCATGTTGCAAAGGTATCTGAAGATATCACTTTTATCACTGGTATACCGGCCCTCTGTAACGTTTTGTAGTTTTTATACTTGCCCTACATTTGATAAGCGTGAAGACATTTTCCCCGCTGAGTGTGTTTTTTTTTTCTTCTTTTTAGAAATTTCATGAATGAATTGGAATACTCCAGATTTTGCTAGAAATGTCCTTGAGTGTATAAAAAGCTGGCCTTGAACACAAGTCAGTCAGTTGTTTTCAGATTTGATTCTGGTGACTCGTTTTATTCGCTATTCGCTTGGGCGAATGTTTGTTTTGCTTTTGTAATTGCTTAATTACTGTTCACGTTAGATACGTGGTGCTGAATTACTGTTGAGAGTACAGTGTAGTGTTTGCTGCCTAATTGCTGATGTTTAGCAATTGTTTTCTGCTCTTATTGTAAATAGTGTAAATACTTGTAAATAAATTTATAGTTACTTCCTCAAGATTGGAATGCTCATTTGAAGAAAGTTGAAGGTGCTACGGACTCGTTACAATTTTGGCGCCCAACGTGGGGCATCTTCAAGGACTTTCTTGGAATTACCTGTGAACTCGGACTTTTCTTCCTAAGGACTTTTTGACTTCAGAATTTTATGGTGATTACTCGAGCAATGGAGGAACAACTGAAAAAACTCCTTGATGCTATCAACGCTGTTAAAAGTGACATGACTGCGAGCATGGCTGCGAATCAAGAGCAAATAAAGAATGATATGGCGACTCTGGCTACTAATCAGGAACAATTAAAGAATGAGCTCGCTACTAATCAAGAACAATTAAAGAATGAACTGGCTACTAATCAAGAACAATTAAAAATTGATCTGGCAACTAATCAAGAACAATTGAAAAATGATCTAGCTGAAGAAATTAAAAGCGATTTAACGTCAATGAAAAGTTTGGTGGAAAGTAAATTTACCAATGTGGAAAATAAAGTGGAGGCTCTGGAAGAGAAAGTTGACAGCGTTGAGAATCGAATCACCACAGTAGAAAACAATGTTGAAAAGAAAATTAAAGAACTTGAATCGAAGTTATCAGCATCCTCCAACAACTCAAGTGACTGTGTAGCTGCAGCTGGAACTTCTCGTCCATCCATCAAACTGGCTACGTTTGACGGGAAGACCTCGTGGAATATTTACAAGAAGCAGTTCCTCATCGTTGCAGAAGCAAACTCCTGGGACTCTTCCACGAAAGCCTGTCAACTAGCAGCCTCGCTGAGAGGGGATGCAGCTGATATACTACAGACCTTCCCAGAGGACAAGCACCATGACTTCGAAGCCTTATCATCGGCCTTGGAGCTTCGCTTTGGCGAATCCTGCCAAAAAGAATTCAGCCAACTTCAGCTCAAATCCCTACTCCAGAGAGCTGGAGAGACTTTGCAAGTTTTTGCAGCAGACGTTGAGAGGCTTTCCCATCTCGCCTTCTCGGACTGTCCTTCGGGTGTTCGCGATAGCCTGGCCCTGAACTACTTCATAGATGGAGTGCGAAATCCAGAAATTCAGACGGCTCTCCGGATGGCGGACATCAAAGATCTTAAATCCGGTCTGGTCTACGCAATGAAGTTCGAGGCTGCACAGCAAACATCCCGTAAGGATCGCCACTCAATCAGGGGCGTGGAAGTAAGTGTCCAGGATTCAAACTCGACTCGTCTCTCGGAAGTTGAGCGACAAATCAAAGAGATCTTGGGGACCCTGAAGAAGACTCGCAAAGACCAAAGTGGACAACCACTGAAGTGCTGGAAATGTGGCGGTGAGGGCCACGTACGAAGGAACTGCGAAGCCCGCCAAGAAACAAGAGGGAAGGGTACCTCTTCCTCTCCAGCTCAGGAAAACTAAGCTATGGCAATCTCGCGGGGCGGAGGTCGCCAAATTGGAATGAGCCCCATCCTAAAGTTTTCCAGATTTCTTCAAGAAGTGGCGGCTGCAACGGACTCTTCATTTACGCTTATGTGAATGGGTTTCCCTGCGAAATGATTGTGGACACAGAAGCCAACGTTACCATTATTAAGACTGATGTGGCTCGTCAATTTGGACTCAAGATCTTATGGACGCCGCCCTGCGTTACTCTTCAAACTGTGCCAGGTGACAAAATCGAGATTGAAGGAAAAGTGAACTTAGAAATAATGTTCGGAAGCGCCACTTACCATCACGCGGCATTCGTCGCTGACATTACAGATCCCTTCATTCTCGGACTGGACTTTTTGAGAAAATTTGATTTTTCTATCGACGTTAAAAATAATGAGCTGCACTCGACGAGGGAAGACATAGCAATTTTCAATACCGAAAATAACTTAAAATCCGCTCATCAAATAATAGCCCAAACAGATTTATCGATTCCCTCTAGATCAGAAGTACTAATACCTGGCTCCCTCGAGGAAAACAACAGCTTTAAATTCGGCCTCATTGAATACCCTAACCAGAGTAATAGCCCAAAAGGAGTACTAGTGGCATCTACGCTTGTGGACCTTTCAAGGAATGCAGTTCCTGTGAGAGTTGCCAATGTAAGTGAAAGACCGAGGAATATCAGGAAAGGAGAAGTGTTGGCAACTTGTACTCCCGTAAACTGCATCATCAGAAGAATTGATTCCTCCGAGACTGTGTCTTCCGAATCCTTGACTTCGAAATTAATTGGGAGTGCAGCATTATCGAAGGATCAAAGATACGCTGCGGAAAAATTGGTGGACGACTTCAAGCAGGTGTTTTCATCTACACCCGAAGATGTTGGTCGCACGAGTTTAGCGCAGCATAGGATCGACACTGGAGATCATCCCCCTATCAAGCAGCATCCAAGACGACTACCGTTCGCCAAGAAGGAAGAGGTTGAGATCCTCGTAAAAGAGATGCAGGAGAATGACGTCATCGAACCCTCATCCAGTCCTTGGGCATCCCCTATCGTCTTGGTCCGAAAGAAAGATGGCTCCACCAGATTTTGTGTTGATTACCGACGCCTGAATGACATCACCAAGAAGGACAGTTACCCTCTTCCACGGATCGATGACACTCTGGACACCCTTTCCGGACACAAGTGGTTTTCGACCCTGGATTTAAAGAGCGGCTACTGGCAGGTGGAGATACACCCCGACGACCGAGAGAAGACGGCGTTTACAACCGGACAAGGCTTGTGGCAGTTTAAAGTGATGCCGTTCGGCCTCTGCAATGCACCAGCCACGTTCGAGCGTCTTATGGAGTCAGTGTTACGAGGACTTTCTTATGAATCCTGTCTTGTCTACTTGGACGACATCATCATCATAGGACGCAGTTTTGAGGAACATTTGGCTAATCTTCGGAAGGTGCTGCAGAAGCTTAAGGAAGCCAACCTGAAGTTAAGCCCGTCCAAGTGTAATCTGTTCCGCCGTGAGGTGAACTACCTTGGTCACATTATCTCTTCAGAGGGTGTACGAACAGATCCAGATAAGGTATCCGCAGTCAAGAATTGGAGCCGCCCCGAAAATGTTCATCAGCTGCGAAGTTTCCTGGGGCTCTGCACGTACTACAGGAAGTTTGTGAAGGGTTTTTCCATTATTGCACGACCTTTGCATAAGCTGACGGAGAGCAAACAAAAATTTGAATGATCCAAAGAATGCGAGGATGCATTTCTACAGCTGAAGGAGGCTTTAACATCAACGCCTATTCTCTCTTATCCTCAGCCTGAAAAATCCTTCATACTTGACACTGATGCGAGCCACGAGAGCGTTGGAGCTGTTTTATCTCAAGAAATAGACGGTAACGAACATGTCATCGCCTACTGGAGCAAATGCTTATCCAAGTCGGAGCGAAATTATTGTGTCACGAGAAAGGAATTGCTCGCCATAGTTAAAGCTGTAGAACATTTCCATCATTACCTCTACGGCCGTAAATTCCTGCTCCGGACTGATCATGCCTCTTTAACTTGGCTGTTGAATTTCAAGAATCCAGAGGGCCAGGTAGCCAGGTGGATACAGCGGCTCCAGGAATATGACATCGAGATTAAGCACCGAAAAGGTTTGTCACACGGTAATGCTGACGCATTATCAAGAAGACCTTGTTCCGAGAACTGCCATTATTGCTCCCGAATTGAGAAACAGTACGGGACGACAATCCCTACTGCCTGTCAAGTTACTGCTACTTCATCATCTTCAGATCCTGATCCATGGAGTGACGACCAAGTTAGAAAAGATCAGCTTGAAGACCCAGACCTAAAGCCTATCATAGAGTTAATGGAAAAGGACAGTCGGCGACCTAGTTGGCAAGACGTTTCTATCTACAGTCCTGCAACGAAGAGATACTGGGCTCTATGGAAATCTCTCCAGTTGCGAAATGGCGTCCTGTATCGGAAATGGGAATCTGACGATGGTAAAGCATTCAAATGGCAGTTACTCATTCCCAGATCAAGAATTCCAGACGTTCTAAAGGAATTGCACAGTAGTCCGACTGGAGGACACTTTGGTATCCTGAAAACCCTCCACAAGGTTCGAGAGCGCTTCTTCTGGAGCAAGGCGAAGGATGACGTGGAGAAGTGGTGTCATTCTTGTGACGCCTGTGCTGCCCGTAAAGGACCGAAAAGAAGAAGCCGCGGGAAACTACATCTTTACAACGTAGGAGCTCCTTTCGAACGAATCGGGATCGACATTCTTGGTCCTCTACCGAAAACTACTGATGGGAACAAATACATCCTCGTTGCCATTGACTATTTCACCAAATGGCCCGAAGCATATTCCATTCCGGATCAAGAAGCTACCACTGTAGCAGAGACTCTAGTCAAGCATTGGATCTCGAGATATGGGACACCTTTGCAGATCCATTCCGATCAGGGAAGAAACTTCATCTCTGCTGTGTTTAAGGGCCTATGTGATATCCTCAAAATTGAGAAAACTCGAACGACACCACTACACCCACAATCGGACGGCATGGTGGAGAGATTCAACAGGACAATCCTTAATAATCTCTCGCTTATGGTCTCCAAAAATCAACAGGATTGGGACAAGAAACTTCCTCTGTTCCTGCTGGCCTACCGCAGTGCTGTCCACGAGACCACCGGATATTCCCCATCACAGATGCTCTTCGGCCGAGAGCTTCGGCTGCCTTGTGATCTCGTCTTCGGTCTCCCTCCAGATGCGCCTTCATCGCCTGAGGAGTACGTCCAGGATCTCCAGGCCCGGTTGGAGGACGTTCATCACTTCGCACGGGAGCGAATCAACATCGCGACGGAGAAAATGAAGACCCGATACGACACAAGGTCCACTGGCCATGACTTTCAAGAAGGTGACAAGGTGTGGCTATGGAATCCCATCCGACGTAAAGGTCTATCACCCAAATTGCAGTCGCATTGGGATGGACCCTACACAGTCCTTCACCGGCTGAACGACGTCGTAGTGAGGATCCAGAAGTCATCACATTCCAAACCTAGGGTTGTCCATTATGATCGGCTAGCCCCATACTATGGCCATAGTTCGTAAATTAAATGTAGAGCTACCATGGTAATTTGTTTGTAAATTTTGTAAATAACTTTTGCCTTTAATTGTTTGTAATATTTCTCTATCAATGTTATTATTTCTTTCATGTTCTCATTGTTATTGTTTATCCTGTTTATGATTGGTCATCATGTAATGTGTGCACCTGTAAATTTTCCCTTGCTTCCTTTCTGGGGATTGTACTGCCCGGGACGTGCAGTCCTTGGGAAGGGGGCAATGTTACAAATCTTGTAAATAGTTGTTGTTTTTCCTGCCTTGCTTTATTTTCATTAGTTTTGGTTTTATCTGACGTCATGTTGCAAAGGTATCTGAAGATATCACTTTTATCACTGGTATACCGGCCCTCTGTAACGTTTTGTAGTTTTTATACTTGTCCTACATTTGATAAGCGTGAAGACATTTTCCCCGCTGAGTGTGTTTTTTTTTCTTCTTTTTAGAAATTTCATGAATGAATTGGAATACTCCAGATTTTGCTAGAAATGTCCTTGAGTGTATAAAAAGCTGGCCTTGAACACAAGTCAGTCAGTTGTTTTCAGATTTGATTCTGGTGACTCGTTTTATTCGCTATTCGCTTGGGCGAATGTTTGTTTTGCTTTTGTAATTGCTTAATTACTGTTCACGTTAGATACGTGGTGCTGAATTACTGTTGAGAGTACAGTGTAGTGTTTGCTGCCTAATTGCTGATGTTTAGCAATTGTTTTCTGCTCTTATTGTAAATAGTGTAAATACTTGTAAATAAATTTATAGTTACTTCCTCAAGATTGGAATGCTCATTTGAAGAAAGTTGAAGGTGCTACGGACTCGTTACATTATTATTTTTACTTTAAAGATTGTGCTATCTTATCTCTTCTTCGCACATTCAATACAATTATAATTCATTAAAACTAAAAATAATACGTTTTCATGCTACAAAAGCATGAACAATGCTTCTTTTACGCAAAGAATATTGAAAATTAAGTTAGGAAAATGACTAGAACTTTTTTTCAAAAATGTTGGTACTGAAATGTGTATATTGTGCAATAGCAACAAGAAAACGAAAAAAAGCCACTAATTTTATTCTTTGCAACGATAGAACACACCTTTAGGTTTATTTCGAATGCTTCTATTATTGAATATGACCTCCGCCTCTTCATAAAAAGCTACTAAAGTGAATTCATGTTTTGCACATCTTTTTTCTACATCTGATATTTTGCTGAACTTAACGACTGAATTTGGGAGTCATAAATTATTTCTCACTTTTCTTTCTGCTTAATAAGGAATTAAGATGATTTTTAAGTAGCATAATAGGGCTGTAAATACTTAAAAATAAAGGTATGTTTGCTTTTCAGTGAAATTTAGGTTAGGAAAATGACTAGAACTTTTTTTCAAAAATTTTGATACTGAAATGTGTATATTGTGCAATAGCAACGAGAAAACGAAAAAAACCACTAATTTTATTCTTTGCAATGATAGAACACACCTTCAGGCTCATTTCGAATGCTTCCATTATTGAATAGGACCTCCGCCTTTTCGTGAAATGCCACTTAAGTAAACTCATGTTTTGCACAAGAAAAGAAATGCTTGTCGTGGTTTATTTAAATTTTATTCAAACAAAATTATATTATATAAATTTCAAGTATTTTTTTATTCAATCCTCATACTTTCAGCAACATATCTGAGAATTTTTGGAAATATTGAAGGATTTCTGCACCCGTCACAATTTACTGAAGAGATACGTATACATGCAGATTAGGCTTAGCGGTTGACAGAAAATGCAATTTTTTGAAAAGTTTGACGGCCTGTAAAACAAAAACCAGATCACATATGGGCAAAAGAATTCATATGGTTACTTACCACCATAAAAATATTAAATACACCAAATTTTATCAAAATCCGAGGACATGGGTTACATGACCGGGTGAACTGACATGGAATGACCCTACGGTACAGTTGCAAAATTGCAACTGTACCGTAATTTTGGCCCGAGGGTTTCCCAGCTGGTTAAGCCGCTAATGGGATAGGAACAGGGGACCCTCATGAGTGACGAACTGTAGTTTGTACATTTACTAGTATTAAAGTATTTACGATAGATGTCATTATTTCAGTTAATCGTTGTTGTCCTTCATCCCCCATATGAAATTATATACGTACCTTTTCTTGAACGTTTTTACACTTATCTCTTATCTTCTGACTTACTCGTATCCCTCATTTCTTGAATGGAATTATGCACTTATGTCACCCTTTAATCTGTTTACATGTGTTCCTTATCCTCTGAGTACCTGCGTCATTTATTCCTCCCTTGAACAACATTGCATACGTCTTGTCCGTCATTCCTTGAAGGAAATTATGCACTTACCTGAAACTTCAATGCAATTACGCATGTCCCTTACTTTCTGAACTTCACGACTCCTTTATTTCTTGAACGATATTGCTAGCGACTTGTCCTTTACTTCTTGAACAAAATTACGCATTCCTCACCCCTTAAGTAAAATTAGACGCTTTTTTCCGTTGATTTCTTTAAAGAAATTCCACGCGTACCTCGTCGCTTTATGAAATGATTGTCTGCTATCCCCCCTTATGTACGCATTTAAGTAAAGTATTAAATTTTTTCAAAGAACAAAATGTGTGGGCTACCAAACAATTGAAAGTTTAAACAGTAATACAGTGTGTGATTCTTTTGCCCTAAACGACTCAAAACTGCTCCATTGATTCTGTTGCATTTCATGATAAGAGAGCTCTTTTAAGCAATGTTATTTGGAAAAAATCCCCATCCATTTACGCTCGAGATTTTTTTTTCTTTAGTATGCTTATATGAGATTTAAAACTTTTGGAATTCCCTCTTTTTTTTCAGTTTTGAATCGGAACCTCGGCTGCCAGTATTATACTGTTCTTTTTCTACTATAATGCCGCAAAAATTTCCGGTAATAAACTAAAATTGCCAACTTTGCAGTAAGAGACTAAAATTGCTAACTTTAGAGTAAGTAAGAACCGTAAAACTGCTACTTTTACAGATTATTTCTGTGCATTTTACAGTTTTAAATTGAAACCTCAGCTGCCAGTATTATACTGCGTAAACAACAGTTCAGTTTGTGCAGTGTAGCAACAGTCGTTGATTGCAAAAACTTTTTATTTGTCAGGAGTTTTTCAAACTACTTCTTTTTCCTTCTGCAGATATGCTCAATAATTTTCAGAAGAAAGTGTCTGCGTCCACTCGTCGGCCTCTATTTCAGGGAATAATTTAAGAAAATCCGACTCACACGCAGGATTTATACACCACGATTGATGTCGATTTCGGAGGTATATTTCTGCCATCGACGCCGCGAAAGAAATCAGAAACACGTATCCACCCGAGCAGACAATTTAGAGGCATCCATATAGATTACGAATAATCACTCTTTTCAAGAGGTCATTCGTCATCTTTACTGCTGATGTCCTTTCTTCGGTCAATTTCTTAAGTGCGAGAGATTTACCGTCGCTGAATTTATTCTCATCCTTTTATCTAATACAAGAATTTGTAAATGCTATAAATGAGAGGAAATTAAGTGATATTGTGTAAAAAAAAAGGACTACTTATTGATAAAAGCTCTGATTTATTTTGACCGTACACTGCAAAAAAATGAACTGTTGTTTTTACAGAATATTACTGGCAGCCGAGGTTCAAATACAAAACTGTAAAATACACAGTAATGAACTGTAGAACCAGCAATTTTGTTTATTGCCGTAAAATTTAGCTGTATTATGCTGTAAAAATAACAGTAAAATAATGGCAGCAAAGGTTCCACTTTAAAACTGTAAAATGCTCTGTAATAAACTGTAAAATTAGCAATTTTACAGTTTACTACTGTAAAAGTAGCGATTTTACAGCTCATTACTGTAAAATTGGCAATTTTTACAGCTTATTACCATACAATTAGCTGTATAACACTATAAAAACAACTTTCATTTTTTGTATAGCCTAATTTCATCTTTTTAATTCCTTTCAAACCATCCCTATCTCTTTGTGCTTGTTTTTAAATGTTGCATAAAAGAAAAATCTTATGTGAACTGTACTCTACTGTCTTTTACGTCTGAAGTTAATTGTAAAAATAATGGGTTAATTTTAGCCCGTATCTTTTAAAGAAAATTACCTAATGTATTTGCATGTTTCTTTCATACCTATTGGTATTTGCCATAGGTACATAAGATCTACTTACACGATTTAATATTTTTTGCTGCGTTATTTCAATTTGAGCTTCAAGTTATAGCTGCTGAATCACATCTCTGTAGCTTGCCACCATCCATAAATTTTGTCCTTTTTGTCTTGCAATGTGAAATAAATGAAATTCTAAGAACTTTTCTGGTAATTTCTTTCTGCATGAATGTTGCCATTTGCAAAACAAAAATAAATGTTAAAATTAATGAAATATTTTAAACAAATATATATTTATTTTGATGACGTTTTTGTCAAAGATAAAATTCTAAACTCCATTACCATAAAATTTTAATTAAAAAACCTATTTATAGAGGGTAGAACTGGTTAATGAGAGTTTTAGAACTAAGTAAATTTAGCATTTTGTGAGATTTGGGGAAGAAAGCTATTCACATGTTTTCGATGTCCCATTAAATTGCTGATATAAATCAAAGAAGTCTACTTGGATACTTGAGTTACTCCACCCCATTACCACTAGCATGTAAAATACTTTATTTACTTTTTCTACTTTAGAATGTTACATTAAGCTTGATGCGTCGGCCTGTCTATACAGCGGCCCATACCCAATTCTAACTTTATTTTGATCGATCTCTTTTAAATTTCAAAAACAATAACAATTCTAACGTGTTGCCAAAAATTATTTGCCAAATACCATAAAAATATAAATTTACGCTGATGTGATTTATAGCAATACTAGCTGTGGGGCCCGGCATTGCACGAGCTTTAAAGTAGTGATGAAAATTTAAATAAAATTACTCGCCGTCAAGGCGGTATATAATGATATATAGCCGCCAAGACAGCTCGCCTTTAAAGTAGCGAGGAAAGTTTCAACAAACTACTCGTCGCCAAGGCGACTCGCCTCTAAAGTAGTAAGGAAAGTTAAAACAAATTACTCGCCGCCAAGGCGAATCGCATTTAAAAGAGGGAGGAAAGTTTCAGCAAACTACTCGTCGCCAAGGCGACTCGCCTTTAAAGTAGTGAGGAAAGTTAAAACAAATTACTCGCCGCCAAGGCGACTCGCATTTAAAGGAGGGAAGAAAGTTTTAGCGAAACCGGTTTCAAAAAACTACTCCCTGCTAAAGCGGCTCGCTAAAAAACTTTCCCGCATCAAAAAGTCAATCGCATTATTTGCACATGCTTCCTCAGGAATAAAAACAATGTCAAGTAGCACATATTTAACACTCTCCCTAAATGACAAATACAATTCCCTACCAAAAAAAAAAAAAAAAATTCCAAACCGCTCACTTCCTGTAACATTAATTGCAAAATTCCAAACAAAAAAGTTGTTTTAATATTTAGATCGCAGCCAAAAAAAATCCCTGCTAAAAACATGAATTACAATTTAATTTGAAACACATTTTCAAAATGGTACCAGAAAAAAAAAACATAAGTCATTAAGTAGGCAGGAATTCAAGTGAAACACGGACGATCGCATTATTTGCCTTGTTGAAACGCCGTAAAATGAAATGCTTTTAAGAAACTAGAGCCGCTATATAGACCGCTATATATAGGGGCCTTATAAGAAACGAAATGAAGAAAAGGACACCAACAATGAATTTAAAAGATGTCGCCATAGCAACGCAATAAAACGTTAATAGTTTGATCAGGAAAGAGGTTTTCGAACTCAAAGTTCAAACGCTTGTAATTTTTTTTTTTAGTGGAGATAAAAGCTTGGTTCTTCGACTGTAAGTCGAATCAATTCTGGGGTTAAAAATATCGCTCTATCCAATGGCGTAAAAATCAAAACAGTGGAATAATTAGTTTATTTTTATTGATGGTTTTAATGAACCAAGTATTGCAAGAAATCGGGCGAAGCCTTGCAAAACGCAAGTTTAAAAATTGAATAACTCGTGCTGTGTTTAAGTTAGAGAATTGGAACAAACTGCATAGGACGGAGAAAATTTTTCTGCTTCAAACGATATGTAACATTAATATGTGCAAGTAATTTTTAACCCCAGTATTCGGCGATTTATGTGAAAATTGCCTTGAATTCGAATAAAAAAAAGAATCGCTTGTCGAATCTTTTCAAACTATAGCCTAAAGCCTTTCTGGATAAATGACTATTCAACACAAAAAGAATTTTTCAAATCGAACCAGTAGTTCCTGAGATTAGCGCGTTCAAACAAACAAACAAACAAACTCTACAGCTTTATATTATTAGTAAAGATATACATGATGTAAAAGCAACTTTAATATTAGTTCATGCATTTCTAAACTATGCACTATAGCTTGAAATATTTTCAGCACCATTACCTTTATTATTCATGGAGGTGAGACTAAATTGAACATTATTGTAGTTATTAAAAAAATATCAATTTTTCATACAGGCCCGTGGTTTTCATTGGTCAGGGATGATCAATAACACCCCTATCATAGGGAAACATTATATGTAAGGGAAAACAGTTTTTTGGAAAAAAAGAAGAATTAAAAATTGTACAATTAGGAAATTTTCAAAAGTTCAAGATGAATACACTGTTGAATATTTAAAGACGTTAAATATTAATTATTTAAAAAAACAAAAACGAGGGGATCGTTCATACTTGCTCTTCTCGACGGAGTCGATTATTTGCTACATAGGTAATTGACGATTAAAGAGAAGTGGTAGTTCATAGAAACGGCGGGATAAGTAACACTGCGTCTCTTATACTCACAGAGGCGCAAAAATAGGTGATTAAGGGGGGGGGGGGGGTCACTGTGACTTTCCAAACATTCTCTTATTCGGCAAATTTTGCCTGACGATTCGGAAAGTTTGAAGACAACATTGCAAAATTACTTTTTTTAAATAAATATTTATAGCAATATTTGATGTTCCTTTTATGCGTATGCTCATGTTTTTTTATTCGAAGAACTGACACCTCCCTCCCCCACCCCAGAATTTTAGTTCCGCGCACCGGTGAATATTCAGCCCGCAAAAAATAATTTCCCGGTCCCAAAACTAAGACTCCCCGTTCCTCAAAAACAAAATTCAACAAATCAATCACCCATCACTTTTATTACCATAAAAACTTTTCCCGGCTGGTGGACAGCTGATCAAAAATGCTCTTTCCGCATCAAACCGACGTAAATCATCCCAAACGACTCCCGATCTAAACAGGGCTCCAATAAAAACAATCATTGGGCCTTGGAATGAAATCATCCCCCGACTCCTCTCCATTTTTTTTCGCCGAATGTATATAGCTGTATAATCCTTATAGTAACTGCCTTATAGTGAGAAGGAAAACATTTTAAATGACTACACACCGAGTTTTGACGCGAAACGATGAAAAAAAAAAAGGTTTTATAGATTCATTTTAAAACTATTAACAATTTTAACATGATTTAAGAGCAAGAATCTGAGTGTTACGCCCAGGGCCTGATTATCCAAAAGGCACGAGAAGCTTGTGCTTCCCCTAAAAATTATCAGGGGGCCCAAAAATGACTGAAAACTTGTGATTTAAAATTGTAGTTTCTCCTTTTAAATGCATATCTTAAGGTTATTGTAAACATTAGAACTGGTTCAATAAAATTTTTCTAGAAAGTTTTAAGATTGAAGACACATTTCATAAAACATTAATCCCACCACAAGCTATTTTTAAATGTGGGATTTGACGCTACTTTTTTACAGTGTACTTTGATTATGTTTTATTAATTTTGAGAAGTAATAAATCTAATACAACATCTTTATAGAATTGCAATGCAACCATGTGTATTATGTGTGAAAATTCTACATATTAGTGGAAAAGGGGACAGACTTTAATCCGAATTCTGTTTGGGCAGCTCTTAGAAATGATATGTATCCTTAGCGAGATTTGTTTCAATGTCTCAAGAGTAGAAATACCCCCCCCCCCCCCACCCTTGCTTCAAAAAGCAGGGGACCTCAAAATGAGACAGAGCTTCCCCTAGCTTTACTGGTTAATCGGGCCCTGGTTACGCCTGTGATTCATGACATCTCAGCTTTTTTTCCAAAAAGTTACCCAATGTTTATTATCTTATTGAAAGACCAAATCCAGAATGTTTTGTTCCAAAGTTGAGTTGTTTAGTTTTCATGGATCCCTAAAGGTGAAGGTGTGGCATTAAAAATTAAGTGGATTTTCAAGACATGGAAGTTGCTGTGAGCTAAAACTCTTACCAGGAACTGTTAAACTCCAATTTTCTTTTTCTATATGGAATATTATAGAAGGTTGAAACTTTACAAAATGAATGTTAAATTTGTGGGAAGCTGTTGCCGTAAGGTCAGTGAAGGAACTCAAAACAAGGCATTTTTGACGTTTTTTAGCGTTTTTGATGTCCAAAAATCCCTAACATTTCAGTTGCCACGGCAAAAGTAGTGTCGTTTGAAAAACCAGTGTAAGCACTTTCAAATAATGTATAAATAACCTAGGAAAGTTCAACGTGCTTTTAGTTGCGCAAGGCCGAAATATCAAAAATGTCATATTTTACTGATATTCAAACGGTCATAACTTCCTCTGCCAACAACATATTGAAATATTTTTTTTGCCAATGTCATACTGTAGTCTTTGTTTTCAGAACAGTTGAGTCCTTTCAGGCGTAATGTTAAA
Source organism: Uloborus plumipes (assembly GCA_038373865.1). Classification (NCBI taxonomy): domain Eukaryota; kingdom Metazoa; phylum Arthropoda; class Arachnida; order Araneae; family Uloboridae; genus Uloborus; species Uloborus plumipes. The sequence continues at coordinate 15,029 of JAXGGA010014630.1, forward strand.
AATGTTTGTACAAAAAATGTGTTTTTGCCTGTGCATTTTTTGTAAAAAAATTTTAAGCATTTCGCCTCAAAGGGTTCAACTGTTCTGTTAAGACAAAGAATAGAGTATGACATTGGCAAAAAAAATGTTTCAATAGGTTGTTGGCAGAGGAAGTTATGACCGTTTGAATATCGTTAAAATATGACATTTTTTATATTTCGGCCTTACGCAACTAAAAGTACGTTGAACTTTCCTCCGTTGTTTATACATTATTTTAAAGTGCTTACACTGGCCTTTCAAGCCACTCTATTTTTGCCATGGCAACTGAAATGTACAAGCTGTTGTTGGACTTCAAAAAGGCTGAAAAACGTCAAAAATGCCTTGTTTTGAGGGCCTTCACTGACCTTACGGCAACAACTTACCTCAAATTTAACATTCTTTTTGTAAAGTTTGAACCTTCTATAGTCCATATACAAAAAGAAAATTGGATGTTTCAGATTTAGTTTGAATTTCAACAGTTCCAGGTAAGAGTTTTGGCTCACAGCAACTTCCATGTCTTGAAAATCTGCTTCCTTATCCTTTAAATTTTTCGCAAAATATCGCCAATAGCGCCAAATTGAACCTAAATTAAAAAAAAAAAAAATCGCCAAATTTGTTGCAAGGAAAATTTTTTTCGCGATCACAATACTTCCTTTACTACGTGAAAGGAAGTAAAAATGGATGGTCAGGGTGGGTCACTGTGACCTTCCAAACATTCCCTTATTCGGCAAATTTTGTCTGACGGTTCGGAAAGTTTGAAGACAGTCAGAATTTAAGTTCCAGGCACCCCTGAATATTCAGCCTGCAAAGTTAATTTCCCGGTCCCAAAACTTCGACGCTCCTTCCTCAAAAACAAAATTCAACAAATCAATCACCCATCACCTTTATTACCATAAGAACTTTTCCCGGCTGGTGAACAGCTGATCAAAAATGCTCTTTCCGCATCAAACTGACGTAAATCATCCCAAACGACTCCTCGAACTAAACAGGCTCCAATAAAAACAATCATTGGGCCCCCGGAATGAAATCATCCCCCGCCTCCCCTCCATTTTTTTCTTTTTTTTCGCCAAGTGTAGCTGTATAATCCCAGGCCACGGACGATTTGACGTTTCGCTTACAGCTTTCAAGGACGCCATCCATTTCTGGCCGACTTTTCTTGTGCGCGGGGCGGACAATACATCCCAGTGACATCCGTGCCGCCACCGACATCGATTCAGTCTACGTCCCGAGCGGATACAAACGGATCGGCTGCAGAGAGAGAGAGGGGGTGGAGAAAAACCGCGCTATATCGTCTGCGTTCGGATTCGCCCGGGAAAGTTCCAATTTTTAGTTTCGAGATATATGGAGGCAAATAATTCCGATGCTCTATACCTGAAAGCTACGGAATTAGATTCCGCTATTTATTGAGGGTCTTTAGGCAGATATATCTGTATGCTATGCATAGGAATGAGGGTTGCGTCGTATTTATGAGTTTTCGATACTCGCTTTTCTTCGCAGCAAGAGTTGTCAAGGCACGGAATAGTTTTAAGATGGTAGATTCAACGCGGAGCATTTCTGTTGTCTCAGAATCACGCAACAAAAATAAATTAAAATATAACACGGAAATCAATTCTGTAACTAAGTGAGATTCATATTAGCTTTTCTTTTTCATCAGGGCGTGATTAAAGCATGGACCAATAAGTCCATGGACCAGGGCACCCCAAATTTAGGGGCGCTAAAATAGGGTTAGTTTTATTCTTTTTTTCTTTTTGGAAACTACGTTGAAAATGCATGGAGTTTTTTTTTTTTTTTTTTTTTTTTTGAGGGAAAGGGGCATTAAATTCTACCATGATCTAGGAATCGCCAGTTTTACGACTAAAATCTCCAGAAAAATGGTTGATCACTGCACTATACTATTTCAAACGGCGACAAATAAGTGAGCAGACCTTTTCTCCCCTCATGTACTTGCTTCATCTTTCTTTGCAACTTTTGTAAAATGTTGAATATTAAAAAATATTCACCCGTCACCGCTCAGCAATCTATTTATAGATAACCTCTTTTCAGGCTTCTCACTGAAAACTATACTTTTTTATCATTTCTTATTCTTATTGGCTGATTTCGTATTGGAAATTGGTTCAATAGGAACCAGCGGGTTAAAATACTCGGAAAAGTAAGCAGAACGCTTGGCAAACCTTTTTACTTTTTTAAGCATTCTGCTGATATTTTAAGACAAAGTTAACTCATTATCAAACTAGAAGTGTTAATTTAACTTTTAACGTTTCTTAATATTCTTATTCTTACTTTTTAAAGTTTTATTTCAGATGCTTTTGCCAATTTATGTGCTGGAAAGCTTGTAAAAGAACTTGCACTCACACAATAATGGATATTTGCTCTCTCTCCCTCTCATACTTATGTTTCAAGTTTCCCCGAAACAGAAACCACTAAAAATATGCCGAAATTAATAGAAATGTATTACACTGAAAGTTAATAATAAGCAGAATTTATTAATTTGTGTGTCATAACTAAGCATTCTCTAAGTGATTTAAAAAAAAGACATTTTTTACTCCTATGAAGATAAAAAATTACCCCATCTAGACATTACATACACTCTCCAGAGTCCCCCGTACCTACCACAACTCATGGTTTAACCGGGATGGGCCCCTGAAGAGCGTTATGTGCCGATCAAACACATGGTCTAGTACCCAGGGAGGTATCGTTTCACTTGGAGGACTCTGTGACCACGACCCTTATTTTACGCCGTCCGGCCACCATTAGTAACCACGGCGGATCTTTGATCGGCTGGAATCGCACCCGGAACCCTCCGGTTAGGAGTTCGCCGCCTTACCGATCGGGCTACCACGGCCCACCCCATCTGAATTGCGCAATTATTTATGTTTCATTCCCCAAGCAAGAAATCCAACGGATTGAGGAGGTGCTAAATTGAGATACCCCTGGATGGCATAAACGGCAGTTAAACTTAGGACTCTTAGGTCGGGAGGGGGGGGGGAGATGACTGACTCCAACTCAGAATCCGGAGCATTTGCAAAGTTGCGGACTATAAGAGAAAATGACCGACTCTGACCACCCTGATTAAACTGCTGCGCCTATGCAGTAGAAAAACCAGGGGTGTCCGTCTCTACCATGGGCGATGACACACCCTACCCTTCAAAGGATACGAAGCACCCCCAAGAAAGGGAGCCCCTCCAAATGAGATCAAAACCTTCTGAAATCCCCCCCCCCTTTTCTGTCAGTCTGCACCATAGCATTCCTGAAGGCCAATCCTAATTTTTTGGGGGGGAGGGGGGGGCAAAGGGTATATACTCAATACAAATTTCTTTTTGTCCCAAGTGTACACGACACAAGACATGGACATGGATCAGTGAAGAAGCTGAAACACAATTACATTAAAAACACACGGAAACCTAAAATGCAAATACTATAAATATACCGTAAAATGGGGTGTATAGGAACAGCTGTGTGATTCGGAGCAATACTTCCTGATCATACAAGGAAATTTTTCATAAATATACCGTCGGGTATTTTTGGCAATATTATTAAAAGTAAGAAAAAAATGTCTTTTGTCATTCTGGCAACACTATTGGCTTCTGTGCAAGGCTGCAAGCTGACGCTAAAAAACATCAAGTTTTCATGGTCTGCAAATCTTGTGTATGTAAGTTCAGACCCCTTTATATTTCAAATCTAAGAATAGTATTTTTTAATTATGCATATATCTGAGCAAACAGAGTACCAAATTAGAAGAAACAACATATTTTAATTGTGGCATAAAAATGAAAAATTCTTCATAATGTCATAGGATAAGGATTTCCTGGGGGAATCGGAACACTTCGTTCTGTTGTTCTAACTAAACTTAAGTAAAGGAAACTTTGAAAAATCAAGATTCTAACTCCAACTTTTCTAGTCAAAGCAAGGACAAGAATTTATTACTGTCTATCCCTTCTCGTGAGCAACTAGATTTTAGAATGACAGAAAGTTGCAGATTAAAAATTTTTTTTTGCTCCAGGAAACTTCTTTTTACTTAAAATACATATGGGAAAGTCATACATACTTTGTGTAGTAAAAAGCATGTATTATGTAGTAGCGCACAAACAGTGATGAATAAGTGGGAAAATTTACAGGACAATCGTCTAAGCCCAGAGATTTTTAGAAAATAAAGAAAAGGTAGCGTTCATCCCAGAAGGTGTTATGAAAAATTTTAAGCCAAGCTACAATTGCTAGTTTTAAGGACAAGTACATATTTATGGACGACATGAGTGAATTAAATTTACGTTAAATCTTTGTTTTTCAATTCAAAAGCATTTCCTAAAATTAATTTTAGTTTTTCATAAGTTCAAAATTATTTTGCATTTTGACAAATCATAAACGTTTACTGGTATAGAAAATAAACTTTTTTTTTGACAGTAACTACCTGGTCTCATTCTCCCACATCACTATTACTCATGTTTGTTAGAAATTTTACAGGTTAAATGGAAAAAAATAAAAATTTTAACATGCCTTCCGATTGACCCCTATCAGCGGGGTAATTCGGAACACCCCTAAATTCCTATGGGCAATTCCACGTGACTCATGTTACCATTTGACGTGATTTTACAAAAGTAAATGTTATACAGGGTGTCCACTCCAATCGTGGACCAATAGCTCATTTCTAAACCGTTAGAGATAAGCATATAGTTTATTTAGGAAAAAATCTCCAAATTACGAAAGGAATTTTGGGTCTATTCAATGTTTTTCAAAAAATCAAATTTTGAAAGAGTTACGAAATTTAAATTTTTATACAGCCCCCCAGTCCTATCAAACATATTTAGTAAAACATTCTTGACACTGTAACGTTTAAAACTAAAAAAAAATCACTCTTCTACCACAAAAATTGACCGAGTTATGACGTTTTGAAAAATCAAGATTTTGCATTGTTTTATGACGTCATTGAGAGATCGCTTAAGGGACCGTTTGCGAAATCCTTCAAAATCTTGATTTTTCAAAACGTCATAACTCGGTCAATTTTTGTCGTAGAACAGTGATTTTTTTTAAGTTTTAAACATTACAGTGTCAAGAATGTTTTACTAAATATGACTGATAGGACTGGGGGGCTGTATAAAAATTTAAATTTCGTAACTCTTTCAAAATTTGAATTTTTGAAAAACATTGAATAGACCCAAAATTCCTTTCGTAATTTGGAGATTTTTTCCTAAATAAACTATATGCTTATCTCTAACGGTTTAGAAATTAGCTATTGGTCCACGATTGGAGTGGACACCCTGTATATATTAAAGAAATACCATGCCTGATTTAAATAAAGCTCTTGATAGTCATCTATGATGCAGTGAGAACATGTGGATGTCAGCACTTGAAATTTTAACAGAAATAGATGGTGTTCTACCTTAATTTAACATCGTGACTCACGTTATATAAAAAAGGAGCTCAAGTTTTTTAGATAGCTAAAAACTTAAGATTTCTGCTCTTTCAGGAATAATAAAATTGAAAAACTGCTTTTCATGGAACAAAATATGTTTCTAAGTTATGATATATACGAAAATAAATTTCATTCTGCAGTCAATTATTCAATTAATCAATATTTTGAGCGTGACTCACGTTACATAGTTTCGTGACTCACGTTACATTTCCGTTTTAGTCTTTTACTTCACATCTTATTTTAAAAATTGTGTTGAGAGACTTCACTTAAATTCAATTAAAATTAATGCTTAATGGCTTGTTTTCTTTAGTTGATCAGTTTTAAACACAGTAAAACCTCTCCGAGCGGATAATTAATTCTACAAAGCAACCACCCCTCTTAACGGCCAATTTTTCGCAGCACGGATGTTTTGTCCTTTTGACCTAGTGTTAAAATTCTCCCTAGCAGCTGCCATCTAACCCCTCTGAACGGTCTCCGAGTGGATTCATCAATTCAATTTTTCAGAAAAATATGTTTGTCTTTTTTTCATACTACTTCCCGTATTTTCTCTGTGGCTGCATTGTACTGATTTCAAATTCTCAATTGATACATCTGACAACTTTTATATAAGAGGATACTACACACCATTACATTTCATCTGAAACCAATCATAACGTTTAATGTTTTCATAAGTTTTCATAAGTTTCTAAGGCATATAGTTTTTGAGTTATGCGAGACACATACGCACATACATCCGCACATACGTACATACAGACGTCACGAGAAAACTCGTCGTAATTAACTCGGGGGTGGTTGAAAAGGATTTTTCGGCTGCTTATATGTTGGTAGGTACATATGCACGTGCTGACAGGTCGAAAAAACTACTGAACATTCATTCGGTGGTGAGCAAAATCAAAATTTAGACTCAAATTTGAGTGATTTTTTTTTCGCGATCACAATACTTCCTTTACTACGTAAAAGGAAGTAAAAAAGTTATGATCGAAAAACTAAAATTTCACGTTATTTAAAGCAATATGTGCTATCGTAAATCCTTGCTTCAATGAGCGACTCGATGGTCAAGTGGTTAAAAGCGTCAGGTTGAAGTTCCTGATGGAAGGAATTCGAGTCCAGGTCTGCAAAGATTTTTTTAAACAGCTGCATGGTTTTTTAACTATATTTTGATTATTTTAAGTGCATTTAAACTAAAAAGAATGAAATAAAATATTTTTGAAAAAAAAAATAAAACCGACTTCAGTTGAAATTCCGGGTCATTCCATGAAAATGTCAACCTCATCCGAAGAAAAAAAAAATACCGAAGTGAAAAAAGTGTCAAAAAATAAATGAATAAATACATAAATAAAAATCATACAACCTAAGAAGTTTAAAAAATTGAAAAGGTATTGTAATTATCACTGAGATTAGCCATAATAAATAGTTTGTAGTGTGTCTATACTGCTTATTATTCGATGGTTACGTTAGTCGCGTTACGTTAGTCACACTCCATCTTGAGTAAAAGTGACACTTAACACTAAAAAAAATTAAGATTTAATAAATATGTTTTATGTTTTGAAAAGCCAACTTTACACATTTTTCAAATATATCATTCAATTTTTAACACTTGCTTAACTTTGAGAAATTTTTGCCTCACAACATGAGCATTCATTTTCAGGGTTGCAAAAATGTTACGTTAGTCACGCTGCTATTTTAGTTGAAAAAATATCTACTGTCAGTAATTTTGTTTTAAATTCTTAGCAGAAACGATACATAGATACCATGCACATTGTAAATCCACCAGCATTACTAAAAAATATCTTTTATCCTTTAAGTTACAAGTAAACACAGTTACAAAATCAGCTCTGAATGTTACGTTAGTCACTATGGAATGACCCTTCCTCTAAAAAGTAAAAAATTATTTTTTTTTCTTTGAACACCATCGAAACTACTTTTAAACATGAGTTTTGAAGTCGACGCAAAAACAATGTATACGTATAGAATCATACGCAACTACAATTCAATTGTAAATATAAATTTTAATAGATACATTTCATTGATTACCACACATTCGTGTAATTTTACAAAGATTCTGCTTTTAATCTTCAATGGTTTCTCTGAAAAATGTTGGCAAAATATGGTTACGTATCATTTTACCTATTGTTTTTGCGCCGACTTCAAAACTTATGTTTAAAAGTAGTTTCGATGGTGTTCAAAGAAAAAAAAATATTTTTTACTTTTTAGTGCAATTTCCAACTGAAGTCGGTTCAATTTTTTTTTCCAAAAATATTTTTTTTTTTACAATCAAAGCTGAAAAGTGTACTGATTCACCCCATTTTACAGTACGCACACACAAATAAAATATCTGAAAGTCCTAAAATTATATAATATTGAAAACATTAAAAACGTTTAAAAAGTCTAAAATCATTGAGAAATTTGATGAGAAAAGTTTCCTCTTTGTCAACCCTACACAACTTAAGATGTGTTTGGGCTCTGCTGGATGTAAATTACATGATGTACAGGTAGGAAAAACTTTTTCTCCAGCCTCAAACATTATTTTTATGGTGTGTCCAGTACGCAATCTTGCTGGACATGAAGAATTGCGACCATTAGACAGGAATCGATTAAGATTCCAGGCATGTCGGCCTTGTACTAATGATGGGAGGACACAATAGAAATGTACCGAAAAATGTATTATAAAACAACAAAAACCACTCCCATTTCATGTAAATACATTGATTTTTAAATCAGTGGGGCAATTGACCCCTGATGAACCCTCTAACTAACGACCTTGCACCCCTGTGTAATTTTATTACCACAAGGTATTAACGCTGCTGGGCAAATTCCATGCAAGTGTGGAAAAGCGTTGGAAAAATCAAATTACAGCAATGCGTCTGTTTTACATATTTTTCGGTTTAAAAATGTTAGAAGTTTATTATTTATACTAATTTTTTGTCAAGAATGTAGTATTTTTAGTTTTGGCAGCACTTTGAAGTTGGAAATGGAATATTTAACTTTTGGCAAAGCAAATGGTCACTCTTTCAACGTTGGTAAGTTTCAATTTTTTTCTTTAGATAACTGTTTTAAAGGAAGAATATTGATTATTACACTTTAATTCAATATTGTAAATTGATAAAACGAGTGTTTTCACGTAAATTAAGTGATTTATGTTAACTTCAAAAATGCACTGTTCTATGTAACATAAGTTACCAAAAACATGTTAAAGTTCATGATGTGCATAAACAAAGGGCAATGCAATGTTAACAATGCTATATTTTCTATCTTATAAGTGTGTGTTAAGCAAATAGTTAAAGTTTTTTTTTAAATATTGTCTATTTTATTTTTGTGCTACAATCAAAACGTGTAACTTAAGTTACCAACATATTCAGGTAATGTAAGTTACCCAAGTAGAACTTAAATACTTGTATTTATAAAGAAAGTAAATCGTGAAATAAACCTATGTGGTAAGTAGGAGTAATTTATGTAAAAATTCTTTTGAATTTGTACTGTATTTACTTAATTTAAATTAATCATATTTCTTAAAATGTCTCTATTTGTTAATAAGATTACAATACACCGCTATTATAAATTATATGTTTCTTTTTGGCTTTTGAGATATTAATTCTCTCTAAACAATATCACTGCATTCAGAATATTTAGGAGTAATGTACTATAAATTATTCAAAAATGACTTATGTTATGATTTAAAGTTATCAAGTATGTTTTAGAAGTAACAAATACAAAAATATTTTATCTCTTACAGGTGAAATACATTTTATTCTGCATTAAAATGCCACTAAACTCTGCAGAAAAGATGCGCTGTAGAAGGGGTATGAGAAAAGTCATGTGGATATTACAGATTTTTAAATATAAGTCCCTCTTTATGGTATTGAAATATGTTAGAAAATGCAAAATTTATCAAAAATACTTTCTGAAGATCCGCATATTGACAATGACCATTTAAGAACTAGAAATTAACAAACTACGGGGTTTCGTTTAGTTAAGTATTTTAAGGAACAAGAAGAAAAAACAGAGATAAAAGCTGGTGAATGGTGTGTGGTAAAGTACGAAAATACATTGTATGCTTGAGTTGTGACGATTATTGAAGAAAACGAGTTTAAAATATAAGTAATGGCTGCTGTTGGAACCAACTAGAAATGGCCAGTAACGACAGATGAAATTTATAATAAGAAAGAAAGAGTGATTTGAAAAATTGAATTACCTGAACTTGTTAATAGCAGCAGCCAGTATAGATTTAAGTCTTATGTTATGTAATATTTTTGATTTTTCACTGAGTTTGATATTAAATTTCTGTAAATTTAATTCATAATTGTTAATTTTCAATGTTTCGATCTAAACTAAGCTGTAATTTTCATTCATTAATTTTTGTAATAAAGATATGCTTGTAAGTAAATTTTGTAACGTAAGTTATTGTAACATAAGTTACCCAGTTAAAAATTCCCATAATTTTCAATTTTTGAAATAAATTTTTAAATTAATGAAAATATATTCCTAAGCATTATAAGGAACTGATAAATTATGCTTCAAACAATAAAACAGCTGTAATAGAGCAGAAATTTGCCTCAGAACCAATTTTCATATTATGTCATTCCCTTTTTGTGTAACGCAACTTACTGCCTTATCTTTGACTGCTAGATTTTATAAAATTTAAATGCATCGAATATTTTTGCATTTTAATTTTGCTTTCAACTGTCATTTTCAAAAAATGCTTTCATACAAGAATTGTACAACAAAATTTGTCTGTACTGAGGTACTAAATGCATAAGAGTTGGTCGAAATGTAACGTAAGTTACCGTGGAATTGCCCTGCTTCATTTTCGAACGTGTTAAAATGTTCGTGCTACATAAATTGAAAAAAACATATATATTTCGAATTCCACACTAAAATTAGCTCGAAAATCCGATTCATTTCATCAACGTTTATTAAAATTGGTTGAACATATTTCAAACTGACTGCCTCTACTTTTGGTATTTCCCACCGTCTGACTATTAGGTCTCACATCAGGTTAAAAGCGCACGGTGCCATTAGTGAAGCATTTACCAGAACTCACGGTGAACTGGACGATTTTAGCTCAACCCAGTTCGCGGTGTAAACGGGGAAACATAAATATTTATCAAAAATCTGAACTCTTTAACAAAGCAGGATATGAAACGAGGGAGGCGTGGGAACCCTATCGTTATTACGTTCTGCTAACGGCAGTTTTATTGTCGTTGCCAACATTTCACTTGCCTGCTCCGAAATAACGGTCCGAAGATTCTTATCTGTCAGTTCGTTTTTAGTTTATGCTGTTTCCAGATTTTATATCTGCGCCGCTTCATAGTTCTTAGACATAAATGTATTGGCACACATTAGGGTTTACTTTTTTTTCTCCTCCGCTAGTTCTAGAGTTTTTTTCCTCCTCCAGGAGCAATTAAAAAATTTTAATGGAAAGTTTTACGGGCTGACAAATGGCATATCTATCTGGCTCCATTAGTTGATTGCGATTTTTATGGAAAAGCTTTCCCCCATGTGTTGAAAAGGAGAGATAGATATTCTAAAAGTAATTTCAAAGATATTGAACAAAATGGATGTATTGGAAAATAAATATTATACTTATCTGAATTTTGAAATGGTGCAAACTCTTGTCAATTATTTTATAGAATGTGTGCTTTATTTTGAGTGCGTTCTTTTCAATTCGTTTATGCTTTTAAATTCTTGCGAACATTTTGTCGAAAAAGCAAGAACTCATTTAACAATTTCTGTGTAATTATGTCCTACACATTTTTTGAAGATTTTTTTCATAAAGTTAATTGATAGATAACTCTTAAACTCTAAATTTCGGTACTAATATTTAATTGATTGATGATATCAACAACTGAGCATGAGTCTAATTCTTTAAAAAAAATTACAGTCACCGATGAAAAATTACCATGTTGTAGCAGAAAAAAGAGCAAACATTTTCAACTCCTTTCATGATTTTTAAGACACAAAGCTCCGAAATAAAAGTTAAAACTAAAAATTAATATTGTTTAACCCTTTATGCCCCGACGGGGCTCAGAAGTCCCGCCTGCATTAATTTAATATTATGACTCCTAAATGGCTGGAAATATGCTGAAGTTTTTAAGTACCACTCTTTGTACTTCGCTGAGAGGCCGACAGATGGTACCTGCAATTGGAAACAGTTGTCTAAAGGACCCTGGGCGTAGGGAGCCTCTCTTTGACTCGATTGATTTTTAAAATTTGCTGCATTTATTTGGGACATAAAAGGTTAAAGCCATCACCTATACATCTGGATTTCCTACTCTTTTTCAATATTCTTCAATAAATGTTACCAACAAGTCTGCGATATAATTCTCGCAATACATACTAGAAGTAAGAGTAACAAAAATATTAAAGCAAGAAATTACACATTTGAAAAAAAATATGAATGCGTAACTCAAGAGAAATTAAAAGACTTAACAATGGTTAAATGCAAAAGGAAATATTACAACGTTTATTCGCACAAAACTGCAGATAACTGCACACACGTGGAGATAACAAGGAACCCAATTTTTCAGTGCTAAAGAAGTGAACTTAAGGATGAAAAGATAACCGATAAAAGGAATGCTTAGTCGGCTGTCTTCCTTTCCATCACTTCTTTCGTAATGAAAAAAGGGTTCCTTAAAACCTCGAAACATGTGTATGCCGTTTTCTGGAAGTTTGCGGAAATCAACGTTGTAACATTTTCTTTCACTTTTCTGTGCAAATGTTTTTCATTATTTCAGCGTTAAATGCTCTTAAATGTTAGTAAAAACTTATTTTAGTAAACAGATTATTTTAGAACTCATCGAAATTGCTGTATTTTACAAGAGACTCTTTCCTTTTCTTTTTCTACGTTTTAATGTTTTTTATGTGAAATTTCAAGCATGTTAATAAAAAACTAAATAAAGGCACTCTGCAAAACTGTTCCAGATTTGAAATGTTACAATGATGAAACAGTGGAAAGTGAAAGACTGAACCATAATAAAATGTCTTTAAAAAATTACTAAAAAAGCAGATTTTTTATTTATTTTTTTATAATTAATCTTAATTGCTGCTTTTTCGTTTTAAAAAAGACTCATACCATACCCCACCCACAATTCCCTCCCACCCCCTCTCTCTCATTAATACCCTTTTATTAGATTCACATGTGGGTTTGCTTGTTTGCTTGTTTGTTTGTTGTTTGTATGTAACAAAGGATAAAATTTACGTTCATTACGAAATTAAATATAAAAGTAATAAATGTAATACTATTATCAATTCTAAAGGCTAAACTATATTACGTGTTGATGTATTATAAGTGTTTTAGTTGTTGTCAGAATAAAAGATAAAATTCACGTTCTGTGCAAATATAAAAGTAATATATTTAATGTTATTATTAATACTCTAGACTAAACTATATTATGTTGATGTATTATAAGTGCATGTTAGTTTGATTAACTCTAACAACGTATTTCTTAGTTTTTTTAAACTATAATTTAATTATTTTTTGAATGTTTTTTACGTGTAATTTCAAGCTTAAAAGCAATAACTAAATAAAATTCCTCAACAAAACCGAAAAACAATAGCTCCAGATTTGAAATGTTACAAAGGAGCAGTTAAGCAGAAAGTGAAAGACTAAACCACTGCTAAATGGACCAATTATGCGTAATCCCAATTTTTGGCAGAGACGCTAAAAAGAGAACAAAAACCCCTTCTCTTCCCCCCAACAGCTCCGCCCCAGTCTCACGTGGCGAAGCTAGACTGGCGCCACTTATAAAGTTCCATCAAGTAAACAACTTATTTGCAAGTAAAATAAGCAGGACGCAGCCTTCCGTGAACCTATATCTCATCTATGGACTTCGAAAATCTATTTAGTAGTTTACTTTGCCAACAAAAACTGTCATATTTGAAGTTTTCGGGCCGAGGAAAAGGGGGGAAAGATGGGACGATTTTGTCGCAGTGGCTGTGCGGCCGATTCTCGCTGGGTGACTGTCAGTAATAACGCGGAATGGAATTTATGCATTAAGCTGATTTACATGGCAGCTTTTCGAGTAATGTGTTCTAAGGGATGCTGCATTTCATTGCACGATAAGGTCTTTAGGATTGCATATATTGCCCCGCCGAATTGAGGGCATGAATAGAGATAAGATCTCGGTTTGGGTATATTTTATTGAAGACGTAAAAGATATCAGGATCCGTGCATTGATTTTGAAAAATACTTTTTACGGAAAATAACTTTAAGAACTTAACATTTCTTACTTTTGGAAAAATTATTTTTATCATGGAAGTTTTTCAATGAATTCGTATTGGGGATGGACTTCAGGAGCTTAAAATACTTTTGGATATTAAAATTCTTAAGCCTATGAAAATGAAGAATGTAATTCCTACAATGAACCATGGAGAGCAAAGTGGTTTAAGCAGTGACGTACATAGTACCCACGCAACTCCAGCGACACGGAGGGAGGGGGGCGCACAAGGTTTGAGGGCGCACAATTCAAAAAAACTGCACTATGAGTTACATAGGAAATTGTTTTATATAGTTCAGTAAAGCACTTAAAAGTCTTGCGGGAAGCCAGGCGTAAAAGGCCGCTTGTACACTATACACACTAGGGTGGTGCGAAAAATAAAAAGTTTTTCATATCAGCTTCTATTAGTTGCCAAAAGTTGTCTTTGGTGATAGTTAGCTTTTGTGCAAAATTTGAGAAAAATCGGTTAATATCTTCAGGGAGCGCTGCGATCGCAAAGTTTTATCATAGCTTTTATCGGGATTTTATGGTTAAAATATGAAAAACAATGCCGTTAGCTAATCTCATTGCATTTTTTTACTCATAAGATATATTCATGCATTCAAAGCATATGAAATAACTCACAAAAAATTATTTTATATGATATATTTATATTTCAAGCATTTAAAAAGAAACAAAAACGTGAAAAAAAGTGATTTTTTTGAAATATAAATATATCATATAAAATAATGTTTGTGAGTCATTTCATATGCTTTTAATGCATGAAAATATCTTTTGAGTAAAAAAAACGCAAAGAGACTAGCTAAAGGCATTCTTTTTGATATTTTAACCATAAAATCCATAACAAAGCTATGGTAAAACTTTGCGATCGCAGCGCCCCCTGAAGATATTACCGATTTTTCTCAAATTTTGCCACCAAAGACAACTTTTGGCAACTATTAGAAGTTGATCTGAAAAACTTTTTATTTTTCGCCCCACCCTACTACACACCCGTCAAACTGCTTTAAACTATTCTTGAATATAATACAAACGTTTTCCCCTCTACGGGCAGAATTTATACCGTATATATATAAATATATATATATATATTATATATATATATATATATATATATATATATATATATATATATATATATATATATATATATATATATATATATATATAAATACAGAATACAGAAATACATATAATTAAAAAGGGGGGGGGGAATTAAAATCCCAAAAGACTTAAAAATACATGAACATCAAAGCCTGTGCTGAACTGTCAGCGCAAAGCCGCTAGAAACAAAACAGCACATTAATATTGAAACAGGCAATCAAAACGAAAAGACGAAAACCAAAAACACAAAAGCGAACCAAAGCGCAGCATTTCATCAGGGGGAAGACCGCACTTTGGCCCGAAAAGGCTCTTTCTATATAACATGTGGGAGGGTCCCAAAAACATGTTATCTCCCCCGAGAGCCTTGAAAGAAACCAGGAAAACACATAACACTCACCTTCAAACGGAAGGAACAAGGAATCTAAAAAGCACCTGAACAGATTCCGAAGATAAAACACCTGAGTGAACTGGAAACTATGCAAGAAGCAGGTAGGAAAAAAAAAAGTTACGGTTACGAAATATTGACAGAACACAGTCCAGCTTTTTTTAGATAATTAGAATAAAAAGATGACGGAACATTATTGTATTGAAGTGCAGATTTCAAAAGAGTAATGTTTTTTTTTTTTTTAATGTAGTTGTTTTTGTTACAAATATTTTTAATCCTGCAGATTTCATTAATCAGGGTGTTGCGAAAAACTTTGATAGAGATGTTTGATTCCCAAGTAATCAGTCTATTAACGTGAAAATTAAAAGAATGTCTTTTATCAAAAAGTTGTCGTTCGTATCGTTCAAACTAATGATAATATTAAACAAACAGATTTTCTTGATTTGCACATCTCTATTACAGAAAATGACTTGAATATTGACCTTTTTGATAAAAGACATTCTTTTAATTTTCACGTTAATAGACTGATTACTTGGGAATCAAACATCTCTATCAAAGTTTTTCGCAACACCCTGATTAATGAAATCTGCAGGATTAAAAATATTTGTAACAAAAACAACTACATTAAAAAAAACATTACTCTTTTGAAATCTGCACTTCAATACAATAATGTTCCGTCATCTTTTTATTCTAATTATCTAAAAAAAGCTGGACTGTGTTCTGTCAATATTTCGTAACCGTAACTTTTTTTTTTTTCCTACCTGCTTCTTGCATAGTTTCCAGTTCACTCAGGTGTTTTATCTTCGGAATCTGTTCAGGTGCTTTTTAGATTCCTTGTTCCTTCCGTTTGAAGGTGAGTGTTATGTGTTTTCCTGGTTTCTTTCAAGGCTCTCGGGGGAGATAACATGTTTTTGGGACCCTCCCACATGTTATATAGAAAGAGCCTTTTCGGGCCAAAGTGCGGTCTTCCCCTGATGAAATGCTGCGCTTTGGTTCGCTTTTGTGTTTTTGGTTTTCGTCTTTTCGTTTTGATTGCCTGTTTCAATATATATATATATATATATATATATATATATATATATATATATATATATATACTTTTGGATTTTAAACTACTTTATTTAATACAAAATACAGAGCAGGCTATACGCTCCATGACTCCCTCCCAAAAAGTTTCGTATCGCGAGCGAGGAATTTGCTTTAGCTCTAAAATTCGTTACCCGTGAGAAACACATGTTATAGGCATTTTGGGTAAGCCGAATCGCGTTGTAGTGCAATTTCACTATATTGCTAAGAAGAAAACTAATTTTCAAAATCGAATATCATCTTATTAATTATTTTTATCTCGAAAATGCAACACTCCCTCTATTTCCA
>JAXGGA010014631.1:0-25000 GCA_038373865.1 Uloborus plumipes
GAATTTTTCAGACTCTGCTGTATATATAGATGAAAGGAGGAAATCGTGGAATAGTTGGTCAATCTAGAATACTGAGGTTTTGACTCTGTAGTCGACCTATATTTTGTGGTAAACTTTACAAATACATGGTTACAAACTTTAACATTGATACATTTTAATGTTGAAAGATTTATTATTTTCAGAAATGTATTTATTTTATTTATTTATTTATTTAATGCTATTCAGCTACTATTTTCAACTGTATTTTAATATTTAGACACTGTTATTTCATATTATACTTGTATAAATAAATTCCACTACAATAAGTATGCTATTGTGTCTAACTAGCACTTTTAGGCACTTTGAATAGTGGTGTGCTCCATGTACAAACAAAACAAATAACAGTACTGAAATTGTGTATGAATATGGACTATAAATATGCAATTATTGTTTCAAAATTTAAAAATAGCAATATAGTTTGCATTTCAAAAACTACTATTCAGTACTTAGTCAGTAGATCAGTTTGAATAAAATTTGAAAGAACTTGAAGATGAGAAATTGCACTGTGTCCCTAAGTTCACTGTGGCCCAGTCTCCCCTTTACCACATACTATTTCATGAGTATTTTCAATCTTACCGTCCCTCAGAAAAATTGAATAGTAAGTAACTACCAAAAAGGGGAAAAATATGATTTCTTAGTTGTTTTTTTTTTATTATTTTTTTTTTTTTAAATGTAGCTTGATTTTGTTTTTCCCTTTACTCCGTGTAACATAGTTTCTCTCAGAAAGATATCAATTTTTAATTTATGACCTGCTTCAGTATGAGTTTCTTAACCCTTTTTTTTTCCTTTTTTAAAATTCATTTTGCTGTTCTAGAGCAAATTCCCTAGTTGATTTTTTTTTTTTTTTTTGCATTTGTTAAAGATGAATACATTCCTTTTAAATCTAGCTATTCATGAATCCTTATGCATGTTTCTGTGCATAATACGCATACTGTACTGCATGAGGAACATAAATTTTATCAGTATATTAAAGTTTATCATAACCAGACAGACCTACTGTTCCATTTAAAAACATAACATGTAAACAGTGTTTTTTCTTTTTTAAATCTTTCTTCTTAACTATTTCATGCATTTCTTCTTTTCTGTCATCAAATATTTTTGGGGTATAAGATTTAAATTATGACAACAAAATTTAATACTTCATTTTCTGTGAAATTTAATTTTGTTGGAGAGTAGGCCTAAGAGCAAGGATTTTTTATAGGAGTCCAGTATCCTTTATTAATATTATTTCAGATTTGTACTACATTATGATTGTTAGATTTTGTGGTAAATTAAAGTCTTTTCTTAGGAACAACTGATAGACCATGCGATGTAACGCATCACCCAAGGCCAACAGAAGATGAAATCCAATTTATTCTTGATGAAGTAAAGAATTACTTGAGTCCCGAAATCACAGGTAGGAAATAAGGAAATCACCAGTTTTTTTAAATAACAGTTTCATAGAAATCAGCTAAACAAAGTATGGGGGATTATCTCCAAATAGGCAAAACACAAGTTTTAAGAAAAAAATTTCTCAACTTGTTTTAAAACCCATGATTTTTTTATCACTTAATCTGAGCTAATCTATGGCCATGATTAATCAAATGAATTTTTTTCTCATTCTTTTATGTAGGGTAATGCTCATTATATAGTGATGTTAATAAATTTTATGATTTGTTTTGTTTCTAAAACATATGAAAATTCTGTTGACTTATTTCTTTGATTATTCTGTTGGTACTTATTTTATAACAACAATAATTTAATTTTAATCCCATAACATAATAGCCAAAATTTGTCACTCTCTGTAAATTACATCACTCCCTCACTTGTGAAGAATATTTAGGAGTGATGAATTATAGTAAAATCCCCATTTCCTTTTAAACAACTCTCTGAAGTGGGATTAGACTTAGTGTTCTTGAACTATACCTAAGTACTTATAAATCAGTAGTAATAAGAAACTTTAAACATTTATCAATATTTAGTTGGAGCTGATGAGGTTAAAAAAAACTTTCTGTCCACTCTTTCAAAAATGTCTCTCTAAGAATGGTAGAATTAAAAATCTATTCATTTATTTATAGTTTTTGATGTAATGTGCTGTGGTGGCTACCAAAACATTCTGGTTCTATCTACTAGTTTTATGTGCTGTCTAGTAGCAGCTTGAAAGCTTTAATAGGTCAGTGAAAGAGTGATCTAAGAAGGAGGGGACAACATTCAGTAATGATATTATGGTTCATATTTTTAGTAATAAATTTAAAAGAATGTCATACTATTGTTCCTATTTAAACAGAAAATCAAATTATTGAGCAATGCATTCATACTTTAAACTGGCAAAAAATAATTCTAAAATTTTGTAAATCTTGTGTAAGGGCAGTATGACAGCTATGGTATTAATTAATTTATAAATCTCTATATTATAAAAACGACCAAATAACTTCTAAACATCTTATTGTGCATGCCTAATAAATTTATGGCAAAACAATGGTAATGTAATGAGATATTGGCCTTTTACATCAATGTGGCCTACTTTTTGAGAGAATCACCTCTATAGAACTCCAGTAGACTAGAACCAACTTGAATACTTATACCACCTTAATTGAATTCAAATAATTGCTCTAGCAGTGAGACCTTATGATGAGTGCTCCTCTTTGAACAAATGGTTATTTACTTTTAGTTTTAAAAACCTTAGTGTGTAGAATTTTTTCAACATAACGTAACACAACATAATATAACTTGATCTAATGTGCCATAAAACGTCCTTACAAATTCTCAAGTTAATACTTTATGCACAATATATCTTTTAACTTAGGTTTTAAAGATAATTTTACAATGCAATAACACTGAAATTAATTTATTAATTTCTTTATATTCAGTGAAGATTTTTTATTGAACAATAATAGAGCAAAATCTTTGAAACAACTTTAGTCATGTGTAGCTTTAATAAAAAATTTCAAAAATATAGACCACTCTAACATATCTTAGTAGAGGTTGACACCTTAGTTGCACATTTTAGTTGTTACGGCTTTTTGAAAACATTTCTGTCGATCTTTGTTTATTTTAGTTATAATAAAAGTTTTTATATGTTATTCTTTTGTTTCTACTCGATAATTTTTAAAAGTTCATTATGTTAAATTTATGACATTTACGGCTTGGTTTACGTGTGCAAAAATATACTTTCAGTTCGTCGGGGCGATGTACTTTCTGCATGGAGTGGAATTCGACCATTAGTGCTGAATCCAAACAAAGGCTCAACAGAAGCCCTTGCCCGTAATCATGTGCTTCACATCAGTGACTCAAACCTTATCACAATAGCAGGTAATATTTATATGAGTCCAATATGAGTACTTGAATTCTCATTTACAGAGACTTAAGTCTTTTATCTGCAGCTAAATACATCTTTTACAAGCTTATTTCAACAATCTCATATTCAAATGTCTTGGAACAAATTTCATCATCAATCTAGTTTCATTGAATGTCAATGAATTCCCCATATAATGTTTTATTCATGTGTATCTGTTTAATTCTTCTTGGTGTTAGGGGAGAGGGGGGCACATGTAAACAGGGTCACATGTGAATAAATGATATTTTACCTAATTAACATGAAGCGAAAAATCTGAAAAAAAAATTATGTAGATGGTAACACAAGTACTATATCCTGCCTGAAATTTCAAAGATATAAACCATCTTGTTTTTTAGTTATCAAAGATTTTATGTTTTGGAAGGTGCCAATATACTTTTATGTTCCAGTTCTCCGAGTAAAAACACATGCAAAACTATTTTTTCTTTTTTTTGTGTGATTTGAATTTTATTCGTCTTAAAGTGGCATTAATAAGGAAAGTTTTCATTCGCTATTTTTTAAGAAAAATTTTAAAATATATAGTTTTTTTTATCAAATTAGGCCTAAGTTGAGATAAGGGGCACATGTGAATACATTATGTGGGGGCAGATGTGAACAGTTCATCTGTGCCCCATAACTGTAATTAGTTATTTCATTTTCAAAAATTGTTGATGTTTTTATACATTGAATAGTCTAATTAAGAAATATTGAATAGTTAAAAGTTTCAATACTCAATATTTAATTAAAATCTGAACCAGTTGCAAAGAAAAGAAAGTTATACTTGCTAAACTGTTGAAAAAGGAACAGTTAAGAGTTGCAGTAAGTGATACTGAGTCCGACATTAGTTTTGAAGACCACAACTAGCAAAAAATTTGTGTCAACCTTGCACCAGAAAATTTAGCTGCAAATGACTTTGTCCTCGTAGAATTCACTACCAAAAAGACAAAAATTTACTATGAATGAATCTTTTATGTTTCCAAAAACAGATGATTCAAAAACATTGATATTCTGCTTAAATTACCATCACCTCCAGTTTTAGGTGGAACATGTCGAACTGCATCTTTTGTTTCTTTTCCTTTAAAACTTGAAGGCTACAATGTTCGTTGAATTGAGTCAATTAATCGGGTTGAATAAATACCTTAATATTTTCATTGTAAGTGTTTGTTAATGTGTAATAAGCAGTATACCTAAAAATATGCTTAGGTGTATTTTATTTCCATTTATGTATCTGTGTTTATTTGTGCCCCAGGTGTGTTTACAACTGCCCCTCTACTGGGGCAGATATGAACAAAATTTAACATATTTTTGACTTATTTTTTTTTTCTGGTATTCACTGTTCAAGAAGATAGGTAACTGCATGAAAATATTAACAAATGTTTGATTTATCATGCATAGTACTTGTTTCTTTTATATCTCAAATTAATAATGAAAAAATACAAAAATGGCCTTTTTGTTCACATGTGCCTTCCTCTCCCCTATACTATTTTTTATGTTGTATTGCAGTGGGTAGTATGAATGAAAATTAAAAGTGGAAATGTAGTAGAGACTTTCTTATAGTATTAAAGAAACCAAATATTTTGTTGCAGGTGGTAAGTGGACTACCTATCGAGTGATGGCAAAAGAAACTGTAGATGCTGCCATTGAAGCTTGTAATTTGAATCCTAAATCTGAATGCCAGACAGATGGACTTTTGCTGGAAGGTGCTCATGGTTGGACTCCCAACATGTACATCAGATTAGTTCAAGATTATGGTGTAGAAAGTGAGGTAAAAAACCTACTGAAATAACTTGTTATAATTATCATTTTCTTATGTGAGCAATTTACATGTTCAAAAATATATGTTTAGGTTGCACAACACTTGGCCAATACTTATGGAGATAGAGCATTTTCTGTAGCAAAACATGCTTCTTTGACTGGTAAAAGATGGCCTATAATAGGTAGACGTTTGCATCCACAATTTCCGTACATAGAAGCTGAAGTATGAAATTTATGATTATTTACTCATATATCTTCAGGGTTCACACTAGAGAAAAGATTTATTTCCCACGCTGACAAAATTTTTGAGTGGTTTTTTATAATTAAAGTGTTTTTCTATTTTTGCACTTAAGTTTATTGGTTCAACATTTTAAGTGAATAGTTATTTCAGCAAAAGGAAAAAAACATATGCATATATATATATGTATATATATATATATATATTTCTTTGAATGAATATAGTGATCTTTTCATAATATTATGTAAATATATGCATATTATTTAGGACAAAATTTATTTTCTGAACTAAATGATGACTAAAAATAAGTTTTAGGGAACAAAGTTGAACCTGATCAACATTAAAATCTCTTTCAATGTCTATTACCTAGGCAATATATTTCTTCCAATCAATTATTTACTAAATAGTGTGCTTATGATGTACTCTTAATTGTCCCTATAACTGTATTTCAATGCTTCTGTTTCTTTTTCAGTTAAACGCCTAGTTTCTTCTGTTCATTGATAATAAAAAGACGGCATTAAAAATGATCGTCAGCCATTCCATTTACGCTAGCAGTCTTCTTAAATAAATTTGCAAAATAAAAAAAAAAAGAGTTGAGAAATTTTGCAATCTTTTTAATGTATGTCTGCTAATGGTGAGCTGTGAGAACAGCTAGCAAAAAGATATTTTTTTAGTGAGATTTTCGAAAAGTTGTGGGAATCCATCAATCCCTCTACCTAGTGCGAATCCTGAACTTTAAATAAGTAAATATACAATGTTTTAAATTCTTTTTTTAACGATTATTTTATTGTAAAGTAATTCCTTTATTCTTTTACTTCTTTTTTGTGCCTTGTAATGTAATGTTGCATCCTTCGTAGTTTTAAGATAATAAAATGAGAAGATAGTGAATTTGTTTCTTATTTAGTTTCAATAGTATATACATCTTTTCTAGGTCAAGTATGCCATTCAAGAATATGCATGCACTGCAATTGATGTAATAGCTCGCCGCCTTCGTTTATCATTTCTGAATGTTCAAGCAACTGAAGAATCTCTACCTTCAATAATTTCAATCATGGCTGAGGTTTTGAAGTGGAGTAAAAGTAGGCAAAAGGTATTTAATTATGTATATTTTTTTAATGTACATATTTTTCAAGATTTTAAAGTTTAACAATTGCTTAACTCTATAAGGGTCCAATAACACTGTGTGGCATAAAAATAGCTTCTGATACCAGGCCTGATTCTTGTGTAAAATTACTCCCTGAATCTCAATATGGTTGCAGTCATATGTCAGATGAGCCCAGAAATTCAATGTTTTTAACTTTTTGATATTGAAATACATGATAATCAACTATGACGGTACATCTCCCACAGGGGCATTCAAGCTCAAGTTTTTAGGAGAGGAAAATTTTCAACTTGCCCACCAGAAATTCAATTTTTGCTGAAGTAAAATTCTATTTTTACTGAATTTTAAAATACAAGCATACACATGTATACATCTATACATGTGCATACATACATCTATAACATTCAAAGAGGAGGAACATTAGGCATCATTAAAAAAACAATTTAGAAAAAGAAAACTAATTTTAATGTTGCAATATTGTCTCCAAATTTGTTGAATAAAAAACATTTTAGGAGGTTACAGTGATCTCCTATGATGCTTCGGGCCATCCCTTGTCCTCAAAAACATAAATACACATTGATGCTAAATTATAATCATATTTCATTTCATTAGCGCTCGTCATATGATGAACTTTACGTCAAAGAGGAGATACTGTTGAATATTAAAACTACTTATACTGTTGAAGTTTTTTAAAAATTTTCAAACAATGTTGTTTTTTCACTTTCAAATTCTGTTAATCAAATAAAAAGATGCCAGTAATTTAAGACCCTTGCACAAATAAAATGTAAAGCATATTTAGCTAACTCTTTTTTGAAACTTTTAAAACTATATAAAATATAGTAATTCATTTCTTTTTCTGGCTGCCGAAACATTTAAAACTTTTTTTGAAGTGTAGGTTTGTGGGTTTATAAAATCAGCTGCTTTATAAAGTCGTTTGAGTTTAGAAAAAAAAGTTACAACAAATAGGAAAACAAACTGCTCACCTTTATAACAGAAATTATAAGTACAAGCAAAAGCATTTTATTTAGGATCTTGCAAATAATCGCTTCTACTACTAATAATTTATTCTGTTTGCTCAGAATTTCAAATTCTACAAGATATGAGTTTGCGAAAGGCCTTAAATTAAAGATTGCTTTTTACGCAATTAGATATAAGACAGGCATTTTTTTTTTTAAATTTTGCCATAGTATTTCAGATCCACTATTATCAAGTGTTTGCTTACTTTCTTCTACGCATTATATTTCAATAAGATCTAGACAAGATGCTTAAACATCTTCAATAATTCTTGAGAAAGATTTTTTTTCATCCAATCATATAACTTCATTAAAAAAGTTATTGTTCCATCTTCAATTAAAATTTGTTTCAGCTGCAAATTGATATCTTAGGTGTCTTGATTTTATTTGCCAAATGAAATTAATTCTTTTAACTGTTGGTACTAAATGGCATCAGTATAATTTTGAAAAAAAAAAACTCTACGATACTGCCATATTACGCTTCAAAACTAGTCAAGATGTACCCAATAACAGACACTGAACTTCTGTGTGCAAAAATAGTCTTAGAAAATCTTCACTATTGTCCTTGCAAAGCTATCAAGGCCTTTTATCTTTCTCAGCATTGTAATTGATCTTGTTTGTGGCTCAAATTATTAAAGCTAACATATTAAAATTTTAATTTCTGCTATCAAAATTTTTAAGCAGTATTTTTTTTTTTTTAATTTTCATGTCTTAAAAGGGCAATAAAATTTTCAAAAAATTTAAAGTTCTTCAATAAAAGATAAATTATCTATCGCCCACCAAAGAAACTGAAATGCCCATTGGTGGGTGATAGGGACTAGGTTGAATACCACTGATGTAGATGTTTGCTCTCATCCACATCTAGTTAGAACAGGAATGATACTGCATCATATCCTAACTAATTACTGGTATTAATAGAATGATCGGTAATTAGTTAGAATGATCAGTGACATTATTTTACTCTATTGTTTTCTTTTTGTAAAATTTTTCATCTTATATTCCTATTTAATTAAGTAATGATCAATACTCACATTATAGTAAACATATGTTTGTTTATTTAATAGAAATTCTCTTTGTATTGTTTAGTTCTATATTTTCTTTGTTTACAGGAAGAATATGATAACGCAATGGCATTCTTACGTACTGAAATGGGTCAAGACGTTAACCGTAAAGCTAGAGATGCTCCTCTTAATTTTTCAGATGAAGAAGTCTTTTCATTCACCAAAAAGTTTCAAACCCTTGATAAAGATAGGAAAGGATATATAACTGTTAATGACTTGAAACTAAATCTTAAGGTATTTTATTATGATATATGAAATTTTCTTTATTTATGTTTAAATATGCAAATGTATGTTTTGAAAAAACAGGTTGCTGTAAAAATTGCAGAATAAAATTATTATCTGAGACCAAGGTAAAATGGGTAAAATGCAGGATTACTTATGGAAATTATGAGATTGTTTGTAAAATTATTAATTTAGTAAATCAAAAAAATTCCTTTGTCTAAAGCTATGCAATATTTGCAGGATTGGCTGGTAAGTTTTCACTTCTGCATTTTACACCATATTTTACTTCTTCGTGAATTCTGTAGTTGTACAAATTATCATTGGTCCTTCGAAAATAAGAAATTTTTAATAAAACTGTCGGGATTTCCAATTGACTAAGTTTAAAATTTATTACTTATTTTTTATTCATTTCTTGAAAAAAATATTTTTCAATATTTTGGAGGATTAATAATTTAGTTATTTGCTTCAAGTAAGTTTTAAAACAGTCTGTTTATTTTTTATCAATTCATTCCATTCTTCTTATTTTAATGAATGTCGTAAGCATTTTTGATGTGTTTAAGACTGAGTCAAAAAGTTATTGTCATTGCTTCATAAAACAAACCAGAATACTAAAGTTTACAATAACTTTATTTGTATCTTTTAAATTCAATTTAAAATCTACTTTTTAATTTTATTACTTACATTATTAAAGCATTTGTAAAAGTGTGGTACAAGTTTTAGATGCCTTCTGCAAAGAAATCCCATCTAGTGTTATCATCACTTTGAAAATTCTTCTTTCAAAGGATCAGAACATGAAAGCCACAAATTGAATAGTTTAGGCTATAAAGGGGTAATCCTGCACTTCTCACCAAAATTTTTCCTGGAATCCACATATTTGTTTTGCTGCAAGCGGTCTTACATTGCCATGTAGGAGCACAATGCCTTTTGCCAGTTTATTTGGCCATTAATTTTTAGGTTATTTCAGTGCTGTTACAATGTTTCCCCCACAAAAAAATGAAACACTGCACGCATTTCTAATTTAAATGCAGCTGTCAACACATTTTTACGTCTAATTATCAAAAAAAGTAAAATTGTCTCGTCTAAGCCATTACATCACTTGATAAAGATAAGTGCCTTTTTCAGGAAAAAGATTGAATCCTACACAATATGAGTGTTGAATCACTTAGCATTATCATAAAGTAAAGGCAATATTTTTTCTTTTTAATTTTTATTGGTTATTTAAACGATATTGAATTTAAATATAAAGCCTAATACCAAACAAATCCAATAAGTAGAAAGATATGACTTTATGCACCAAGACAGATTTAAATATTTTAATATATATTATTTATTTTATAGTCGGAAGATTTTCTCTTTTTTTTTTTACATTTTCTAATTTAGGAACAGTTCAAATGTGAGCTTACTGAGATTAGTCTGTTTTGAGGTGAAGTTAACATTTTCAAATAACTAAAAGAATATTTTACCCAAAATAAAATTTTAGAGCAACCCATTCAACCTAATAGAAAACTATCAGAACGGAGTACTGACCCCACTACATCCATGGCTACATGAGCTTAGGGTTTTTCTGCCTAGATCTTGGGAAATTTATAAGCTCAATCTTGGATTTTACAAAAAATCAGATTTGCATCCTTAGCAAAAAGAGTTAATTCATTTTTGGGTATATTGAAAAGCTAACCACCTGTGGCAACTAACTGATCTCTTTCCCACAGCATTTGCATTCTTATTCTGAGGATAGGTCATAAATATTTCCTAATAAGACTTATAACCCTGAAGGTGGGAATTTTATTATGTATATAATTTCCAGGATTGAAAGTGATAAAAATATATTTCTGTCACTGCTGCTTCGGCTGGTTTTCATTTTCTCCTTTGCAGTTGGGATTTTAAAAAGTGTTGTATTTTGAGATTATGTAAAATTTACGGTCTGTAACGAAATGTCAAGTTTGTGAACTTAGATCTCTAACATTAACATGGACTCTTCTTTATTTACCTTGTATAAGTAAAAACTTATGTCACAGAAATATGATAAAATTTAGCATTAGTTTTGCCACAAATTGCATGCTGCAGGTAAAGTTTGATCCTTTTTGTTTTTTTTTATTTCTGTCCCAGAGATTGAGACCATTTGCTAGAATCCAGTAGATGTAAGGAAGTTAGGATAAATCCTCGGGACAAAACAAAGAAGAATTATACTGACTAGAAAAAATGGGAACTGGTGAAGTCTGGATTTCTTAATTGTATTTCTGGGGTTTAAGTTTAAAAATTATTTGGATCAAATATTTAAAATAAATCATGATAATAATTGCATGTTTAAGGCAATGAATTTAAATCATTGACACATGGCTTTCTAGCATTCAAAAGCACTTTTCTGCTTTAGTTTCTATACTTGTATGAATTCTATTTTCATATAATGTTCAGGCATTTCTATTTTTATCAGGTTTGTAGTTGAATATGAAAAATATATAAGTTAATGTCATTCATTATTTCTTAACCAGGCTCAAGGAGAAACTGTTGATGATGCAACATTGCATGATATTCTAAATGAAGTAGATCTGAATAAAAATGGACAAGTTGAGTTGGATGAGTATTTACTGGTATGTATGCTTTCTATGTCTATTCAAACAACAGCAAATTTTAATACCTTCTCTAGCTGGTAAGTTATTTTGTGACAAAATTTATATTGTGTTAATTTCTGTTTTATAGTATATGCTCTTGTTACATTTGCTGCAAATTAATTTCTGCTTTATGTGTGCAGTCACTTATAAAATGCAATAATAACGCAAGACTATAGTTGAATATATGACAATGCTTGTGTTTATGTGATGCGTTCATAAATTGTTTTTAAAAAAATTTGATAGGTGAAATGCAGCAAGATAAATAATATTGTATTGGATTTATGATCTTAACTTAGGCTCGCTATTTCAGAAAATATGAGAAGTGCAAATTGAAATTGTTACATTAAACGTTTAATGCATTAAATATCTAACATTGTTTCAAATTTTCAATAAGTATTGCATGCATCATGTGATGGATCTATACAGCTGCTCCTTGCATGGAGGCACTTTGACCTTTCGTTATTGCCCTTTTCGATGCTGCGATAGTTGTAGCCATTTCAACATTCGCACCAGTAAATTAAATATTTGTGCACATACTCTGTAGTGTCATATTGATCTTGTCTGTATCTTTATTTTCATGACAAGCTCTTAACGGAAATTAGTATTTACTAAATGCTAGATATTATGATAAAATGCTGCTCTCTGCCAAAATAAATGACAGCAAAATTGAAAATTTTTGTTTTATTTTTCGAGATATTTTTGCAATAGTTTTCTTGGATACCAAAGCGTGCTGTGACACCAAATACTCTGCTGTGACCTTTGTTTAATAACAAACAGTATGCAAAATTAAGGAAATGGAATTCCTTCCTTATGTACCTTCAAAACCCAAACAAGTGTTGAAAAAAGTGCACATTGCAGAACAATTGCTGACAAACTACTGGGGTTAACTGTAGGTTATTCAGAATCTAGTTTACTCTAAAATACTTTGAAAAGGTTAAGAGAACTAAAGTATTTTTAGGTATATAACAAAGTGAACTGATTCAAATGCCCATAACTGCTCAACTTAAGCCATTAGCAATAAGAATTTGATTCTAAGTGTCATCATGACTTCTAGCATAAATTTCTAGGTGTCATAGCAAATGACCTAAGTGCCATTTTTGATAAATCAAAAGGTGAATGTTTCATTATAAGGTTCATTATATAAAAAATTGTTCTTTCTTTATATACTGTAGTGAAGGAAAAACACTTCCAATTTGTTCATTATTAAAAAAGTAAGTTATCTTAACTGTTTCACTTTACCCCACATTTGCATAAAAAGTAGGGATTGCTACACTAGGTGGCCAAAAGTATCCGGACACTTTCAAAAATTTACATTCTTACATATAGCTCGAGAAATAAGTGATCAATTGTTCTTTAACTTTAGTCATACAAAATATAGACTTCACCGAACATTTCCAAGTTGAAATTAAATTACCCTTGCATTTGGGGGACGACAATAAGGGGGTTGAAAGAAAAACCGCTTTTTGACCATAACTCTTCGAAAATAGATCGGAATAAGCTATCAATTTCAGTAATTAATTAGCATACTATGTATAATTACTGTACAAATTTTTATGAACGTACCACTCTTACTTCTGAAGATATGAAACATTTTTGAAAAAACGGCAATTTTATTTGAAGGGTTTTTGCTCATAACACGCAGAGTTTTTGATCAAACCTTATCACGACTTCAGGAAAGATGACAAAATACAAGAGAAATAACATACTAAAGCGGTAAATAAAAATATTAAAAATTCGATGAGATATGAACGTTAAAAGGAAATAATTTTTCACGGCGCATGCGCGAACGACAGAAATTTATAACTACAAAAATATTGTAGCCTGATTTATACTGCATCTTATAAAAAAAGTTCCAGTTGAATATCATGAAAAATGAAAAAGATATCAGCGATCTAGTGAGCTGTATTTCATTCATTTCGCCGACAATACATAAATAGTGAGGGGTTGTCCACAAATAGTGTGGTGACAATCGATCATTTTTTTGCAATGTTAAATTGTATACAGTTTGAAAATTTATATTCGGCATAGAAGTCACATTTCGTCTGTTCGGCCAAAAAGACCTTATACGTACGTTTCCAAAAGTATCCAGACACCCTCTGAAACGTTGGTTTTGAAAGACGATGCAATAACCTTTAATTTAAAAATAGCTCTTTGTGGACAGACCCTCACTATTTATGTATTGTCTGCGAAATGAATGAAATACAGCTCACTAGATCGCTGATATCTTTTTCATTTTTCATGATATTCAACTGGAACTTTTTTTATAAGATGCAGTATAAATCAGGCTACAATATTTTTGTAGTTATAAATTTCTGTCGTTCGCGCATGCGCCGTGAAAAATTATTTCCTTTTAACGTTCATATCTCATCGAATTTTTAATATTTTTATTTACGGTTTTAGTATGTTCTTTCTCTTGTATTTTGTCATCTTTCCTGAAGTTGTGATAAGGTTTGATCAAAAACTCTGCGTGTTATGAGCAAAAACCCTTCAAATAAAATTGCCGTTTTTTCAAAAATGTTTCATATCTTCAGAAGTAAGAGTGGTACGTTCATAAAAATTTGTACAGTAATTATACATAGTATGCTAATTAATTACTGAAATTGATAGCTTATTCCGAGCTATTTTCGAAGAGTTATGGTCAAAAAGCGGTTTTTCTTTCAACCCACTTATTGTCGTCCCCCAAATGCAAGGGTAATTTAATTTCAACTTGGAAATGTTCGGTGAAGCCTATATTTTGTATGACTAAAGTTAAAGAACAATTGATCACTTATTTCTCGAGCTATATGTAAAAATGTGAATTTTTGAAAGTGTCCGGATACTTTTGGCCACCTAGTGTATTACTTTATTTTGTCCTTAAAACATTTTATTTTAACTTGAATATTTTCTTTTGTAATTCTACCATTTATGTCAAATTATCATAGGTTTTCCCTATCAAAATGTTAGGAACCGAAATTAATAGTAAGTCGAATTTCCGATAACATAAAGTTTTCCTTTGGTTCCTCTAGATTCGAGTTATTGGGAATTGATAGTGTTTGCATTTACTTTTATCTTTAAAGCAAATGATATTTTTGCATCGTAAAAAAGACTGTTACAAAGTCTGTTTCATACAAGGTTGACAGTTATGTGTATGTATATATATATATATATATATATATATATATATATATATATATATATATATATATATATATATATTTTTTTTTTTTTTTTTTTTTTTTTTTTTTAAGTGTTTAAAATATGGATAATTAAATCCCAAAAAAACACAAGAAGACACAAAAATACAAAAGTGTACTGATATGTCAGCGTAAAGCCACTAGGAACAATAGTAAGGCCCTTTCTATCACCAGATAGAAAGGGCCTTGCGAACCAGGGATCTGGTCTTCCCCCTGATGATGTGCCAGTCCTTGGTTCGCCATTTCACTATTTCCTTTTGTATTTTTGATTTTGTATTATATATATATAGATAGATAGGTCCACCCTTATTTTTCAAAATTTCGACTCTTAATTTAGAATGAGAATTACTTTTTTTGATAGTGATTATATATCTGTAATTGTTTTAACTATGTTTGATGAAGTTTTTCAAAAATGAATCATTTCTTCTTATTTGATGCAAATTTTCATTTTCAGACCGTTTCAAAAAGATAGGTCCGCCTTCAGAAATTTTGCCCTAACCACGTTTATTTCCAAAAATTTGCATAAGTATAGTTGCTTAATCTTACGACGGGATTATGCTTGCTGCTGTGGAGGTATTTAAACAGATTTGAACAGCACATTGTAGTCAAACAAAACATGTTGTCGTTACCGTCTTTCGCTGGTTGAGCAGGGGAAAATTGATGCATTTAAACAGTCTGGAAAATCGAATAGAGAAATAAGCAAGCTTTTACACAGATCACAAAATGTTGCAAACAATTTTTTGCTATTTAGAAATGCTTATAGCAGTAAAAAATCATCTGGCCGCCCATCAAAAGTGACACCCCGACAACGAAGCACTATTGTAAGGGACCTAAAATCCAGAAATAATGAGCATATCTACTTTGGCCAAACAACTAAACCCTTCAATATCAAAATCTACAGTCCACAGAGCGGTAAAAAAGTTTGGCAATTTAGTTTACGGGAAAAAGAAAGCGGCTCCGAAATTGACTAAAAAGCACAAAGAAAAGAGATTTAAATTCGCGCAGGAAATGATGTAATGGAAACAAGATAGGCATTGTGTGATATTCAGTGATAAAAAGGAATTCAACTTGAATGGTCCAGATGGTTGACATTATTACTGGCACGATCTGTGCAACGATAGACCGATATTCTCGAAGAGGCAAACTGATGGTGGTTCCGTTATGGTGTGTGCCCGATTCAGAGGGACAGAAAAAACTGATATAGCATTTGTAGACAATCGTTTGAATGCTGCTGGCCATAACAAGCTGCATTACATTAGAGCCCATGACATTAGAGCCCATTGGGGGCCCATTCTTCATGTTCCAACCCGACAATGCTCCTCTGCACTCTGCAAAGTCCACTTTTGAATGGTTTCTGGATAATGTTGTACATATTATCGATTAGCCACCTTGCAGCCCCGACCGCGAAATTTTATATCGGAGGCTGATTTTAGTCAAGCATGATGGTAGCGCCATCCGATTGGTTGTCACAGCTACGTGATTTCGATAAAAATGCATTTCGCATGTCGCATCGCACTTTGGCAGGTGAAGCTTTATTTTGCCGGTGTACAAGGGCTGATTTATCGAATGCGTTGTATTTTGAGGGATAAAACTTAACGTCAGAAACATTTTTAAATGCTATTTTTGCATGTCGTTAACAAACAATCGTTTTTGTTTAAAAGTAACTTATTTTCGGGACATTATGTAAAATCCTGCTTTTATTTCATCTTGTAATTATTCATTTGATTTATGGAATGTTCTGTTGGCAAATATTTCATTCATGTTCTCTTTCCTTTCTTTCATTTTACACGTGTTTTATTTGATTTAATTTGATTGTTCTGGTGACAAATATTTCATGCAAGTTAATATTTTCGATAGTAATTATTAAGTTGTAAAAAAATACGCTCTAGAAATTCTTATTATATCATTTTGTTTGAAATCAGTCTTTATTTTTTATTCACGCAATCACTACGTAATTTGCTTTGAAATAATGCGAAAAAAATATTACATTCTTTTAAACATTTCTAGCTTTGAAACTTTAAAAAAAACTCATGTCAGATTTGACATTAATGGGACAAATGTCTCAGTAAATTTCAAAAGTTAATTTTCAAGCGTTTTGGAAGTTTGGAATGTCTTTTTTCACTCATCCTAATGTGTGATTTCTAATGCATTGTGCAGAAGATTTGTGACTTTGAAAAAAAAAAAAAAACCTTGTTATTCAAGTAATGATGTGCGAAAAAAAAGAGCAGCTTTTACATTGATTTTACCAACCATGGTGAGACTGGTAACAAATAAAAACTAATCCATACGTAATACATCTAAACTTGCATACATTATTCACGCCACTAATCTACACATTGCACTTGTCCATTTGATAGTTATTCTGTCATGCAAAAAGAAAACATCTTCCGAAAGAACGTATGAAAATTTCTTAAAGAGAGCAAACCATCACATGCGTCGCGCGTCTGTGACAACCAATCGGATGGCACTACCGTCATGCTTGACTAAAATCAGCCTCCGATATAAAATTTCGCGCCCCGACCTGAATCCAGTAGAAAACATGTGGGGTATACTCGCAAGAGCGGTACATGCAGGCGGAAGGCAGTACAACAGTACTGCAGACTTAAAAAGGGCTATTTCCTCCGAGTGTTTAAAAATCGGAACAAATTGTTTGCAAAAACTTGTAGAAACCATGCCAAATAGGATTTATGAGCTTATTCAGAAAAAAAAATCAGAAAAGTTTCTTATTAATTCAACATTTATTTGATGATTGATTCAGTGGACCTATCTTTTTGAAACAGCTTTTCATCTAATTCTAGTTTCCCTTATTATTCCTATTATTTGTAAATTATTTATGAGCGATTTTACATTGAATGAAGTAATGTAGTTTATAAAATAGTACTTTGTACACAATACAACCTTTTTTACCAGTATAACTTTCGTTTTTACTGGTGGACCTATCATTTCGAAACGCACTGTATATATATATATATATACATTAGGGTGGTTCAAAAAAAATTTTTTTTAGCTACAGACCAAGGCGCAATCTAATTTTTTTACATTTATGTATAAAATCATTGTACTAAAATTTCAGCATTCTACTTTCAATGGAAGATGGTGCTCAAACACCCTTCATTTTTCCGCTTTTTTGGACTTTTTACAATTTTCGAGTTTTTGACTGAAAAGAACGGTTTCCCTGATTTTTGCAACATTTAAATATTAGTTAAAATGATTTGAAACAGTTTTTCATCTGTTGGATGTGATGGTGTAGAAAAACTAAATAAAATAAATAAATATATACCAAAACAGCCCCTACTTTGTACATCTATTACTTTCCAAAAAATTCAACATTCTACTCTTGTTACAAGATGGGCTCAACAGCTTTTATTTTTGCACTTTTTGTTTATTTGTTATTCCCCATTATTTTCAAGTTTTAGATTGAGGAGAAGACTTCTCCCACAAAAAGATTATTCTTGGACAAAATAATTGGGAAACCATTTTTATCTGCTGTATGTAACAAAAGCTTTAATACAAAACACCATTTTGTAGTATATGGCATACAATGCATATTGAATCACCAGGTGCAAGTAGCCAGGTGTTCATTGCAGCCATAAGTTAAAGATTAATCAGTAAAATAAAAATTCAATATTTTTCATGCTGTGTGTTTCTTGTTTTCCTTTTTTTTTTTTTTTTTTTTGCATATATTTTGTGGAAAGATTGCTCATAAATACTTTTTGCTTTTGCTCCTATTTTTCAAACATAACACTTCCATAGCAGATGTTTTCTGTCTTTGCAAATTAGGATTCATTTATTTGTTGTTCTTGTAAAGCTTTGTTTTTAATCATCTTATGATACAAAATAAAAATATAGGTTTACTTTAATAATCACAGCTTGATTTTTTATGCTCCTTGTTACATTTTCAAACGAAAGGAGAAATAGCAGAAACATTATTTCTTCATGTCATTGAAATGGCTTCAGCAACACGTTCAACTAATGAAATTTTTATTATTGGACCTACGAGTTTAAACTCTTTAAGCACCCTAAAACAGTTACCAACAGTAAAGCAAGTCCTCCAGCGGTTTCATCATCATCTAAGAGAATTAAGGTCAGTTAGAAATGCCAGTCATATAACGACTCAAGAAGTAATACAGGTATGGCAGAAAGCTTTTATTCCCACATTTCTTGAAAAGACTGTAGTAGAAAAGCTTGAAAAAATTCATGGTAAATGGCTTTTACTGAAGAAAAACAGGAGACGTTCCTCAGATGCTCAACAAAAGCGACAGTTCAAGTTCCTAAATGAATTAGATTCTCTTTTTGATATTGCTCACACCGATGCTTTAAATCGAATAAAAATTAAAGAAGATTGTGATTTCTTAATCGATCAACGAAGATACCGTAAAATGTATTTAGGTAATGAAGACAAAGAATTAATAAAAAAGCAGAAGAGAATTCTTAAAAGAAAACAGCAAGAAGAAAAGCGAAAAGCAAAGTACGCAGGAGAAATTGCTTCAACATCAACTGCTTGTTTGATTAGTGATTCCTCGAACTCTACTTCTCAGTCAGATGGTGATGACGATTTCTTAGGTACTCAAAGTAATACTCCTTCTGATAATGTCAAAAGAAAATCAAAGACAACGAAAAAACTGTTCACATCACATGTTACTGCTTCTTTAGATCGTAACAAGATATCTGATCGAGAAGCACTTCGCTTGATAGTTCCAGTTGCAGCAGCTTTGGGACATGATCCTTCTACTTTTGCTGTTTCACGAAGTACAATTCAGAGATCGAGGAAAAAAGCTCGAAAAGAATATGTTCATACTGCCAAAACAGAATTTCAGCCTCACTATCCTCTGGTCCTTCATTGGGATGGTAAACTTCTACCTGAAAGTTTTGAATTAAGAAAAGTTGATCGATTACCTGTGTATGTTTCTGGTTATGGTTTCGAAAAACTTCTAGGTGTTCCAAAATTGAGTTCAGGGGGAACCGATAAAAATATAGCAAACGCTGCTTTCATGCTTTTAAAACAGTGGAATGTGGAAGCAAAAGTTCAGGCCTTAAGTTTTGACACTACGAGTGTAAACACAGGTTGCAATCAAGGAGCCTGCATACAGTTGGAGAGACTTATTGGACATGAACTATTGTGGCTAGCTTGCCGTCACCATGTCATGGAACTTATCTTAGGAAAGGTGTTTATTTTGTGCTTTGGTCCACCATGTTCCCCAGAAATTCCGTTCTTTAACAGGTTCAAAAATGTTTGGCAAGAAATTCAAAAAAATAACTTTCGGAGTATGGAGCTCCAAGAAAATGTTAAAGTGTTTAAAGCTTCAACTGTAGCCTCCCTTTTATCTATAGATGAATATCTAATCATTAGAGATGATTATAAAGAAGTAGTTGAGTTGACATTGGCTATTTTAGGTAATCCACCTGAAAAAATTCATTGGAGAGCCCCAGGCGCTATTAATAATGCTAGATGGATGGCCAAACTCCTATATTCCTTTAAAATATTTTATTCAGAGATCAACAAGAAGTTTTTTCCTTTGACGAAGAAGGAACAAACACAGCTAAGACGATTTGTCCAGTTTAGTGCTCTTTTGTACAGCAAGGCCTGGATAGAATCTCCGCTTGCTGCTGAAGCTCCTGGAAATGACCTAAATTTGTGGAAAAATCTGAAAGAATACGAAATAGTTGATCCAGAAATTGGACTAGCAGCGAGAAAAGTTTTAGAAAAGCACCTATGGTACCTTTCAGATGAACTAGTTGGTTTGGCCTTGTTTTCGGATAAAGTTCTTGCAGAAGAAAAAGTCGAAATTATTGCAGGGATGAAGAAAACCAAAGCTTTGCGAAATGTGAGAGGGCTAGTGCACTTTGAATTATTAAAACACGATGCTAGTCTTGGAGATTTTGCAACAGAAAGAACAATTGAGCTTTTTTCTCGAATGAATATTAGCGATTCTTTTCTAACACTGCCCCCTGACGAGTGGGATGATAACACCAACTACAGAATGGGAAGAGAACAAGTAAAAGAAATAAAAGTTGTGAATGATACAGCTGAAAGAGGTGTTCAGTTGATTCAGGATTTCAACAAAATTTTAACAAATGATGAGGACGATAAGCAGTTTCTTTTGCAGGTTGTTGAAGCAAATCGAAAGGCTGTACCTACGCAGACAACGAAACAATCTGTTGTTAAGTCTCTCAAATTAAAAAGGTAAAGAACCAGTAAATGTAAATTAATTTCTCAAACGTTGTAAATATGTAAATAAAAATTTAATGCCTTTAAAATAACTTGGATTTAATTAAAAATTTCTATCAAAATAAAGCACAATTAGATAAAAACACTCAACTTTTACCAAAACTTGATGACTATTTCAGCAACAAGTACCATCATTAAATGTGAGGAGGAGCTTGAAATTTTGGCAAGATATTAGGATGAGATAATATAAAAATGTAGGGGCATCTTGACTTCCACGAGTATGTTTGATTGCACTTAACCTTAATGTAACCTGTGAATGTAACTTGCATAAAAATAAATAAAACTGGAAGTTTTTTTACTGAAAATCTATGGTGCGATTCCTATACAACATGCAGTGTTTGCAAGATATTTATTTATTTATTTATTTATTTTACAGCATGAATATGGGCTCATGGGAGAGTTCAATAATGGTTTAATGTCAAAAATAAATGAAAAAATTGCAAGGCATACCCTTGGAAAGAAGGGAGTTTTTAATTAATTTTTAAGTATTTTAGGGGGGATACCGCCAATAGTCTCCCAACTTGCTACCAATGTTCATGATTTTGAACTTTTCACCTCTCTGGCTCCCAGAAAAATGTTTATAGCTGTTAAAATGCGTCCTTGCATTCCAAAAAATTTCTCAAAAAAAAAAAAAAAAAGCTGTAAAATTATTAAAAAATGAAAAAATGGGTGGGGTAGGGGGGGGCATTTTTAAAAGTGGGACGTGATAGGGAAAACAGGGGTCATATTTGGATCTAGGGGGTCATTTTACATAAGGACATACAAGAATGGTGTCACTAAAACTTTGATAGCTTTTTTTGCTGCACAACTCAAAAACACTAAAAATGGACCAAAACTTGATAACTACTTGAGCTTTGAGCACCGTCTTTTTATTTAAGTAGAAGGTTCAAATTTTGCCAGGGTATTAAGATAGATAAAGGTAAAAAAATGAGCTGCCGCCGTGACCTGTAGCGCAAAATTTTTTTTTTAACATAGGTTTGTGAACCACCCTAATATATATATATATATATATATATATATATATATATATATATATATATATATAAAATGTATGTAAATTATATATTTATTTATTTATTTTTCAGCTAATGAGTGCTATTAAGAAAGGCGCAATCTCTGGAAGTCGACTTGCAACTGCCCTTGACATTCAGTATGATCGCAGTGTGCGTACTGTTGATCGCAGTGGTGGAGGTGTTTAAAGAAATTTGAGATTTGTTGAGTTTTAAAGAACTTAATATTTTTACAGTATCTCTAGTTTCATACACTACATGTTCATTGATTTACATTTATTACTCTGCTATTTTGGCAGATGTCATTTCCGATTTTATACTTAAATTTCTGTGTTTCTTTTTATTTTATTGATGTCGTCAAAGGAACATTGTGTTCCCGCCAAATTCTAGAATCCAGGGTTCTTAGCTTGTATCATAACCAATTTTCGATACTAAATGCAGGTAGAAATTACGCTTTTATTTTACGATAATCTTTTTTTTTTTTTAAATTCATTTTTAATTTTTATGGTTCATAATCACTCTATGTCATCCTTCTTTCTTTGTTGTAAACTTCAAAAATGCCAGTTTTGTTTTAGTATTTAATAAGAATTTCATATTATTATTATCATTATTTTTGTTTTAAGTTTGTTTCAAACATACTAAATTTTGAGCTTATTATGCAATTTAATTTGTTTTTAATGTTCCTTTATTTATGTGGTTGTGATATTAAATACATAATGTTACTCCTTTTGGATTGTTTTAAATGAACAATTATTTGTACTTTGCAAACCTGGTGATCAAGACATATGAAGATATTTACATTCATGTTATTTTCAAGGAATTTTTTGCTTACACACGTATTATGTGTACTTCTTAAAAAATGCATGTTCTATTAACTGTTAATGAAGCAAATTTTGTTATGCCTAGCTTTGATAAATGTGCAATAAACTGATTCCTAGTCTTTGAATTTTATGATTTTTTACTAATTGTAATTCATTCCACCTATTTCGTTGTATTTGTTTGTGAAGCCATAATCATCACAAGTATAGATACTACAGTCAAGTCTCCATAACTCGAATATTCCTTTATCTTGAAGTGTTTTCACTGGCTCCCAACCTTTTGAGAAGGCTGTAGGGAACTTCCTATAACTTGAACTACCAATAACTCAAAGTTTTTAGCCGGTCCCATGTTACTTCATGTTATTGAGACTCGACTGTTTCTGATTTAAGTTTTAAAATAATTTTGCAGCACATGCTGCATTTAAAGCTTTAGATTGGCTTGTCTAATTACAGGTTTTGCAACAAAATTTCTCTCCAAACACATCTCTTTTAATTCTATCTTCTTTGGCCGTACAAGCAGTTGAACAGAAGTCGCTCCCCTCCCCTTTGAAAGAAAAAAGATGTTTCAAAGGAGTTTTTTAATAAAATATACACTTACTTCCCTATTTTTCCCTCGCAGTTCGCATACCCTTTTTCAATTTTTATGCAGATTTTGGTCTTTTCCTAAGAACAGAAAAAAGGTGTCAGTCATGAAAGTACAAGTCTTGCTGCATTAAGAGGACTCCTGTGACTTCGAAGAGTCCTTCAGTTTCATCTGGACTTTCAAAATCCCCGCAAAGTACTTGAAAATCTTGTGAAATTCTTAGAATTTTTGAAATGTCATTGAAAACTATTCGATTCTGACGTAAACGATGGAAGTTCCTTTTTGCAGATTGAAGTGGGTGCTTCTCATTCAAATGGAGTTAGCTGGTTTAATAGGGCAGGGTTGTCACGGTCCTTGAAGAGTCCTTGCATTTAGTTTGCTAAAACGGGACCCTGGAAAAGTATTTGATTTTCCCAAAGGTCTTTGAAAATTTTTGAAACTTCTTGATTTTTCTGATGGGTCGTTAGAAAGTCTTTAAAAATTTGAAAAACTACTCCTTTTTCATACATGCCAATTTTTATGGATTATTGATAAAATGTGTACATATTTTAACCTTTATTTCTATGTCTGTCCCAATTTTTCTCATTTTGAAATTGTATTGCATCTGCCTCTAAAACTTGTCCATTTCTCTTATAAAGTGATTCTACTCTTTGGATATCACTTATTTTGTGTTTACCATTACTTTTAATTATTGTTACAGCTCATATTGTGTAGTAGGGGACTTGCAAGCTTGTTATTGCCCACTCAAAAATTTCAATCCAGTGTTTAACTTGAAACTATTATGGTTTTAGGAAGTAAAATTGGTCATAAGAGTTTAGGGTGAGTTGGATAGGGATAAAAATGCAAAAGCCAGAAACTGTTGGAGTTACTCTAATTAAGAATGCATATTTCTTTCTTTCTTAAAATTTTGGCAGTCACATCGGTAGTTAATAAATATATTTTTCTTATCAACAGTTTATGTTTGTATTTAGACATCATTCTTATTTTGTGCAAATTTATTTTAACTAAAGCCAACTTTCAAACAGAGGTAATCGTAGCATTCACGGAAAGTTTATTGATGACTATTTCCAAAAATTGACAAGTCTGTTTACTCCATTTTTATAACATTATGCTAAAATTATAAACTTTTATTTTCCAAGTGTGGCCAAAAGCAAACACAAAATTAGCTCATAATATGGTACTTCAAAGCATGAAAACAGAATGTAGATTAAGCATATCATAGAAAATGTAGATACTTGGCATTCAGGAATTAAAAGAGTAGAAAATCTGTTAATGGAAAAATTTATGTATGTTCTCCCTAGTGATTTCTAAAGGAAGAAAAAATTTTATATTTTAACAATAGTCCTACTGAGATTTCAATTAATAACAAAAAGAGTAAAGTAGATTTAATTTTATTAATTAAAAAAAGTATAGAAATCAAATCTGATATTTATAGCTTTAGAGATGGATTTAATTTTTCAATTGTGCAATCATTTTTTGGAAATCAATTTGAAACAATTGTTAGCTGATAACTATTGCTCAACAGTGATGCTTCATCAGGACAGTGTAGCAAATGCTGCCAATCTTATCTAGTTAGTTTTGGCCAATTCTGTCGGAATTTCTGTAAAGAAATTTATTGAGCTTTAGCTCAATGCCAAGAACAGACCAAGGAACATTCTAGATCTTTTTCCTTCAACCTTAAAGTGTGATTTTTTAAGCCATTTTTTTTCCTGCAATAAAAAAGTTTTCATGAAGTTAAATTAGTTAGCAAAAAGATCATCATTCAAAGGTTATGTGGAAAAACATTAGACTTAAATTTTTCTAGTAAAAAGTTGATTCTACAAAAATAGTTGATA
>JAXGGA010014632.1:0-31523 GCA_038373865.1 Uloborus plumipes
GTTAGTTTGAAGCGCTAATAATACCATTACTATAATACTAAACTTTAGTCTCATTTCATTATGGATATTCATTAATTTCACTTAAATTTATAAATCAAGTTTAACAGTTAGTTTATTCAAAAGTGGTTAGTTAAATTATAAGTGGAACGAAGTTAACGCAGAACACTTCACTTAACAGAGAAGAACTGTTATTTACAACAACATAGTCTTGTGCAGAGAAATTTGCTAAAGTGAAGTGGCTAAAATATTTATTAATTCTTTGCTTCGATACATTTGCTTCTCCCAAAACGTTTTGTTTCATTAGCATTCACAATAGCAGTTTGTGGTATACTTTGGAGCAGCGGCGCAAGCAGACAAATCATTTCAGGGGGGGGGGGGCTGAGCCGAGACTCTTTGAGAAGAAGGGGCAGGGCCTTATAAAATGTAGATACGAAAAGTAAATGTTTCGAATTTCTGATATCAATGCTAATTTCAGATGACAAAAATACGTCATTAAAACTAGCTGTCGTGCTCATATATCTATCTTATGAATTCCAGTTACAAAATAAAATACGTACTCGCCCGAATAATTGGAAACAGCTCCAATTTCCCATTTATCGTAATAACCCTGCAAATACAGAATCAATGAGCGAAATTGGAAATCATTACAAAAGCCTTGTTTAGATTAATTGCAAATATTTTATTTGTTAGTAAAAAGAAATTGGCAACAGTTAAAAATTTCAAATCATTGAAAGTTTTCAGCTGTTTTGATAATTAAATAGCACGAAAGCGATTTTTTAATGAATTAATTTTTCGCATTGTTGACTAAGCGCAAAAATCACCCCACCCTCCCCCTGGGTCGATTGGCGCCAAAATTTAATCGATGCTTGCTTCCATATTGGGTTAGTGTTATTCCAAATTTCATTCAAATAGCAACAATATTTCTCGAGATGCAGTAGATGCAATGACAAAATAAGCACTTTTGATTGCTCCACCCCCCTTTGAGATATTGACACACAAATTGAATCAGCACCTGTATTCAATAGGGTCTACCTATGGACCAATTTTCGTTTGATTCCGCCAGTTACTTCCTGAGATATAGCAATCACCCCCGCGCAGAAGACGTGCGATTGCTCCACCCCCTTGGAGGAATTCGCTAAACAAAGTCAGGTGCACCAGTTCACATGGTGGTACATATGTGCAAAAATTTTTGTTCGATTTCATGCAGTAGTTTTTGCTCTAGCGCGGCCACAAAAACTGGTCACACACATACAGACTCTCACACACACACGGACAGACACACAGACAGACATTTTCCAAAAATGGTCGAAATGGACTCAGCGCACCTCAAAACGTGCAAATCCGTCAAAATTCGACATT
The DNA here is from genome assembly GCA_038373865.1 of Uloborus plumipes. NCBI lineage: Eukaryota > Metazoa > Arthropoda > Arachnida > Araneae > Uloboridae > Uloborus > Uloborus plumipes. The sequence goes on from JAXGGA010014632.1 coordinate 1,360, forward strand.
TGAAAATTTTCACGAAATCAATACTTTCTTCTATGTATTAGATATAGAAGAAAGTAAAAAGTATATCATTATAATTATTGTTGAAAAGTAAAACGTTTTGATGAAAATAAAATAATGATGAATTTAAAGTTGAAAAATTTTCTTTATTGAAGAAGGTGTCCCTTAAACAAGTTCATGCAATATTTTTGCAAATTTGAGCTTTACTAACATTAATTTTGCCATTTATTTTACTATATTTCAGGTATTAGGTTTCAATCACGCATTTGTTGAAATTTATTTAACATAATTAGATGAATGAACAAGCATTAATAAAATTAATACCATCAGTATTTCTGAAACATATTTAGAATAAATGTCAATAAAATTGAATTATAAGAAAATCATACACGTCACATTTAGTAAAATGGAGAGATAAAGAAAGAAAAGAAAAGAAGAAGAGACAATTTAATTTTTTTCCCTTTCTTTTACTTCTGCCCCACATTTAATTTTGTCTTCAAAAAAAATTCTCGTGTCGTGATTTCAAAAAAAAAAAAAAGGGGGAAAAATAAATAAAAACAAACGATTTCAGCTTAAATTTTAAAAATTTGTTTGCAAAATGAGGGGACTGCAGCGGTATCAGCCCACCCCATTAGTACGCCATTGCTTTGGAGGAACGCATAAGTTGATCCATCTCCTATCTGCAACTATTGTGCACAAGTTTGGTTTAGTTTAAAGATGTAACATGATGATATTGCAGGTAACGAATTAAAGTTGTGGCTTTTTAAGGGTCTTTTATACATTAATCCAATGCACCCAATGGTTGGTTTACGATAAGGCTATCACTTGGATATTTAGGGTAAAAGTAAAATCTTCAATGGATTTAGCTGCCTCCTTCTTCACTGATCTCCGTTATCGGTTAGTGTGGTCAACCTCCTAGTTGGCACGACACAGAAAGAAAGAACTTATGGTGGCTAGTTCTTGGGTAGCTAGTAAACATATGGGTTCTCCGTTGAAGGTCTGAGATTAATGACTTGAATATCTCCATTTTTTTAAATCGGGTGCAAAATTCTATATGTTGCTAGTCCCCATATGGACATGGGCAACGGCAGAATCATATGACATTTGCAGGGAAGTTCACTCGAGCTAAAAAAGAGTTTTTACAAAAAAAAAAAAAAAAATCAATCATAAAAAAATACTACTTTTTGCATTTATATATTTTTTTCCTATTTTTTTTATCTATTTATTTTTAATTATTTATCTGTTTATTAATTTTTTTGATAGTAAATTTTGTGTGATGTAATTTTCATCTGTGTTAAGCTGTTCAATTTATAAATTGCATTTCTCTCCAATTTATTGCAATATTTCTGTAAATTGTTCTTTGCTTAAAATGAATTTTATTTATTCATTTAGATTTAATTAATATTTTCGAAGAATTGAAAATAGTATAAAAAGTATTAAATTTATATATTTTTTAAAAAATTTTTACTTTCTTCTACATCTAATACGTAGAAGATTGTGTTGGATTCATAAAATTTTTCAAATTTCGACGGATTTGCACAACAAGCCGCTATTCGATTTTGGTTCTGATCGGAAGATTCCACAGACGGAAGATTCGCATTTCCTCTTCTACCCTTTTTTTCAATGGCGCCATCTAGTAGAATTAAAAGAAGATAACTATCTTATTAAACAGACGTTCCATAAGTCTGGAATTCCCACGGACCCCCCTGCTAAAAATTACTAAACTCGCGGACCACCATCCCCCCCCCCCGCTCTTACGTAAGAAAAGTCTTGATTTTTTTTCTTCTGTAGTTAATTCGTTTTCAAGGTTTCTTTCTTTCTTTAAATAAATTCATTGGCTTCCATATTTCTAGAGTTCTTGTCTAGTTTTCATTAATCAACTTGATTATTTTCAGCTACGTTAGTAAAAATATGTTCGAAACTTAAACAGGTGTCAAATATATGTTATAATCGAAGGTTTGTGGCGTGGGGACGCTGCTCACTGCTTGTACGATGTACGTATATAAGAATTTTTTTTTATTCCTTAAATGAGTTTCGTTTTGATTAAAAATTTTGTTACTCGTAATTCAATTTCAACAATTTTTCACGCTTTAGCATCATGGACCCCCCACCCCCCGCATGAGCTCGCGGAACCCCTGGGGTCGCTGACCATACCTCTCTCTCTGCAATAAACTCTGTACTCTGCTAAAACACATGGTGTTAGCGGTGATGACACATTATTTCGTTTAGGCAAAATATGCTTGCAAAAAATTAAACTTCACATGAAGGAAAATTAATGTAAGAACTTTGCTGAAAAACCCATTACTTTCTTTGATTTAAAAAAAAAAAAAAAAAGTAAAAATAGAGAAAGATTAAATGTCATATTCTGCATACAGTAGCGCACCCAGAAATTAAACTCACAGGCTATTGTTACTTATGGGGTGCAAATTTTTACAATCATGAAAGGAGCTATATATTTTAACTTGGATTACACAGTGGCGTACATAGCGTCACTGCAGACCCCCGAGCACGGGAGGGGGGCGCACGAGGTATGAGGGAGCACGATCTAGAAAAGTAGCGCTATTTTTTACAAGGGGAACGTTTTTTAATAATATAGTAGGATGTGGGGGGTGCACTTACAAATCTTTCTGGGAGGAAGCTACTAGATTTACTACTTAATTAACCTAAAAAAGACGCTTTATCTGTTTTAATTTTCTTAGGCAAAAGTGTTCAAGAATTTTTACAAATATATTTTCAAACTATAAAATTTCCAAAAAATAATAATAAAAATAATAGTTATAATTTGAGAATATCAATGAGTATAAGAAACGAAGAAACAGGTTTTCTATTGATTGATAAAAAATTGATGAAAAAAATTATTGATTGTAAAAACGGTAGCAGTTTTTAAAAAGTGAAAGTATAATAAAGTAAGAAATTTATGTATATTTTTTCTATTTAACTAAACATATTTTTTTCTACTTACAGATATATTCTTATGCAGTTATAATAAACAGTGCATTAAGACGTATTTTAGTGGTACTTTTTTTTTCAAATAGTTTTTTAAGTCTTCCGTAGTTGAATACGATCTTTTAACAGTATTCGTATATGCCGTAACAGGCAAGGTGATGATTTAATTCCATTTTATGTATTTATTAATTCTTTATTTATTTTTAAGTTTTGACTGTCGGGAAAAATATTTACTAGTGTAAAGACTCTCTATACATTAATCTACTCTGTTGGGGATGTCATTTTGTTTTTCGTTGCTAATTTCATGCAAGTTAAATACTGGTACTACAATCTGAGTTATTTGAAAAATGCATTTTTTTCTCTGTATTTTTTATTTATATTTATTCAAAAGTGTAGCAAAATTATGTGTTTTTATTGAAATATATTTTCTACTCATAACTGCTTGGGGCTCTGTCAATCTTTCTTTAATATGTAAATCTACTACAGTACTACAGCAATAATGTATGCATGCATACATTTATTGCTATTATAAAATGAGAGAGAAAAAGGTGTTAGAGAGAGAGAGAGAAAATCGTTGTTTGATAATGTATGCCGAAGAATTTATGATTACGTTTTTTATATTTTCGATTTTATTTCTATTTATTTGTTTATTTATTTATTTGAAAGTTAAGAGGCTTTGCAGTTAAACCCATAAATTCCACGAATGCATTTAGTGTGGGAAGTGGATCTCGAAAATTCTCGTTGCAATGGAATTTTTCGATAGTGAATGAAATGATGGTTGGTTGGTCGGGAAGTACACTAGGTTCACAAATGGTTATACTAGAAAGCAATTTAACTTGACACTGAACGTCACTACGGGCGGAGCCAATAAGAGCTCACAAGAAGTCAGCGATCTCCTCTAATTCGCCAAGTAGGCTGTGACCTTTTACCTAGCTCGTTTTTCATAGGCTAACGTCACGCAAACGTCACGCTGACGTCTCGATGTTTTTGTCAAGAAAGGCGGCAGTCTAGTTTTGTAGCAGATATGCAGCCCCAATCACAACAACCTATGAAAACGTAATGGTACTTTTTATGTGGACTTTCTGTTTGATACTCTCTTCCTGCCGTTAAAGATATCTGATTTAAAAAATAATAATAATAATTTCACAATAATGAGTAGCAAGCACTCTTTGAGTGGGTTATTTTATGAAATTAATCCTTATTTTACTCCCCCCCCCCCTCCGTATTTAATAGAGCACCCCCATGAATTTTAAAAATCATCTGCTACTGTACAGTTTTTTTTTTTTAATTTTTAATATTAATAAGAAAATACTCTGAATTATTTCATTTCGTTCAACAATCTTGGCGGTTCCATTTCGCAACCTCCCCTCTATCCTTTGATCGCCGCTAATTGTTCGTTTCTTTCACTTTGTCTTCAAGTGCTGACTTTTCTGTAGCAACCGCTTAAAATTAATTAGCTTTTTTTGTTAGTATTTGCTGCTTGATAATTGAGTGTAACTATCTTCTTTTAAATTATTTTTTCCCTCAAGTTTATTATTTCCTTTAAAACCTCCGTAGCTTGTTTCTTTTCTCCTATCCCAATGTGTAAGCAATATCTACAACACTCCCCTATTAAGTCACTTGTTGGAGTCATGTTTCGTCAAAAACGCCTATGAAATAGAAAAGCACGCTTTTAAACACACAAAATAAAACAGTGTATTATTAACTGGGTTTTTTCCCCTTTATCTACTGCTGTTTGCTTTCCCTTGACAGTCCCCCGGATTACGTTTCGCTTCCTTTTTTTTTTCAGATTGGACCTGGAGCTTTTGCTATCACTACTGTTCACCGGCCCCTGTTGCAGGTGCCCCTCTGGTCCTCGAACTTCGCTCCTACTTGTGGTGGTGCACATGTCCTATACACACGACAAACGCACACACACACACACCTACAAATGATATATGTCTTTTTGACCACGTGAAATGTCTTGAAAATATTTTGCTTGGGAAGTTTTTTAAGAATAAGTTCCTAACGTTTTAGTTTCAAAGCATTCTTTAACGAAAAATATCTGAAGAAGAATGGATTTCGAATCTCGAAGACCTTAATCAAAACTTTTGTACTTCTGCTGTACAGATTTTTTCTCCTTAAAGTGTTTGAGATTGTCTAAGCTATAAATAATCTGCAGGTTTCTGAGCTAACAAAACATTAAATTAATAAGCATGTTATGTTGGTAATTTTTTAATGCACATTAAATAGTCTTTTGTTTCAAAATAATTAAACTAGATGGCAGCACAATGTTTCGTTCCCAGAAAAGAGCTTTGTAAGAGCGTAAAATAAATAAATAAATAAACAAAAACGGGCCGAATGAATTTATTTCACAGCAAATAACCATTTTTTAATGACTATAGAAACTACGCTTTATAAAATGCATCTTTTATTATTTATGCAGGCTCATCATAAGAGGAGACAATTGCCCCCTCCCCTGACTTTGAGAAGAGGGGAATTGGGTACCGTCTACGTTATTAAATATAATAGAGGAGAAGTGTTTTTAAGAGTGTATTTCTCTTTTCTAGGTGCAGCTCTCGTTCTGGGGGGCGGGGGATCTTCGTGGCAGTTCAGAAGGGAGCATTTCTCTTACTAATGCACAAGTTTACGTGGCATCTCCAGATAAACTAATGAAAATGTGCAAATGTGTACGCTTTGGTTTCGCGCCTGTTTTTCGGTACGATGTACACACAACTATATTCTCTTTGACTCCCTCACTCAACTGGAAAGATTTGAAATGACCGGCCTCTCTTTAAGACATTTCTATTTCATTTAGTGACAGGTCGATTTTCCCAAGTTAAGGCAAAAACTTCAAACTGCTGCCCCTACCCATATCGAGTTGCAACGAAAAACCATAGAGAAGAAGGGTAAATTTGCCGCCCTTTAGAAGTTGTTGCCCAGAGCAAGAGTCCCCTATAGATTTCAAAATTACCCCCCCCCCCTACACTTACACAACTGAAGCTCTATCTTTCTAATGTTCTGCAAAAACTTTCTCGAAAGCTTTAATACGATTGGGATAGTTTTGGACAACTTTTTCTGCATTTAAAAGTCATTCATTTTTCAATTATTGAATTAATTTTATTTTTCTTTAAAAAATGATGGTATTGCATTGTAAAACGTGTATCTTTAATGCAAATGATTGAATTTGAAGATACTACCTTGATAGGCCATCATTGTATATGCAGTGATTTTAGCACTGAGGAGGAATAGTTCTAATTCCCAGGTAAGAAAGTATTTTCATTAACCATAAGGTTTAAATTTAAATAGCACTCTCTTTGGCTTGAAACATTTTTTCTGAAGTTTTATCTATTTCTTTTTTACTGCATTTATTTATATTTACTTCCGTTCTAAAAAATATAAGACATTAAAAATGTTACGTTGGGCAAGTTGTGTCCACATGTACGTTTAAAGATGGCCGGAGACCTTAAAATGAAAAACAAACAAAAAGAAAAACAAATTATATCATATTTTTTTAAACTATGCTGCAAACTAAAGCAAAAAGTAAATTTTGAGTGCGCTTCTCTATGACATTGTTTTTTGAACATTCTAGAACAAGTGAAGCAATGACAGCACTATATTAAAAAATAATTTTTTAACCATTGTAATTTCCTTGTAATTAAACTTTTTTCTTTGAATTTGAAAATGCATGTTTCTTTAGTTAGAAGTAAAAACAGTTGCCGATGATTCCTTTAACCTTTTAAAATTTATTTTGACTTCAGGAGCATAATGTTTCAAAGGTATTTGACGTTTGAAACGAGCTAAAATTTTACCGTAAAAACCCTACACTTTATCTCACAAAAAATTGCCTTAGATATGCATTACAGATAAGTATAAAATTCAACATAAAAAATTCAGTCAAATAAACTTAAGATTATTAATGATCACCAAAGCTTCTCTATGAACACCTTACACATCAACCACACAGAAGGAGCTGTAGCCTGCACTAAATTTATATAATTTGTATGGTAATATGTCAGTTAGTAAATATTTTATATAACTTTAAAGAGATAGACATTATAGCCCTGTTTCCAGTCCTTACTCATCGGATCGTTAAGAAACAACTTAAAACACTTCTCAATACAAAGGATAGTTTAATATATAAACATTATTTCTATTCTATATTGCTTTTAAGAGTCATACAGCGTATTATAGTATTTTAAAGATAAGTTTAAACTTATAGTTTTTAATTAAATAAAAGTACGTTTTTTTTGTTTTCTGTGACTACTTTATAACTTATCGTTGACCAATTATTTAGCATTAAAAAAGTAAATAAATTATTAAGTAAGTAACCTATAAAAATCTAATAATGATAACTAAAAAATATTTAAATTGATTCAAGAAAAATAATTATAAATGTTTTCAATGTTCCTTAAAACTAATATTATCCCACACTTTTCACTCCAGGGTTCAAGTTCCTATCTCAACACACGATTTAACTGGTTCGATAGGGTGCTAAAGAACGCTCTGTATTTTTGATTGAGACCAGGAGCCAAGCAAACAACTAGTGCAGTACCTTCAGAGGGTATCGATTCACTTGAAGGACTTTCTGACCACGAGCAGCCATCATTCGTGAAGACGAGGAATCTTTGTTTGGCTGGAATCGAATCCGGGACCCCCCGATTACGAGTCCGACGCTCTACCGTTTGGGATACCACGGCCTTCAATGTGCTTACATTATGTTATGATCACTTGATGCCAAATTACAAAAGACCAAAAAAAAAAAAAAAAAGATATGTTTCGGTGTGCAATGTGTCTTTCTCTTATATTTTTTCAAGCGAACATAAATTTATAAATTTTATAATAGGTGTTCGGTTGAAAAAATTATATCGAGTAGTCAATTCACCTTTTACTTTGTACGATAAAGAAATTTTCGCATTGTAAAATAATTCTTTTTAACACAAACACCGTTTATAAAAGTATGAAAAGGAGCTACTTGCAAACGTTACTTTTTCTTTTCTATCAAAAATAATTTTTCACTTCAAAACACAGAAATAACTGCATTTACGGAAATTTAAAAGTACTTGATGACAATTCAAATTTAATACTCACAGTCTCGAAAATTCGACTTTCAACTATTCATAAGAGCGTTATTATCGTACGGATGTTTTTCCTCTCAGGCATTGTTTTTTCTCAAGTAGCAAGTGTCCGAATTCAGTTAAACTTTTACAATTATCAAGAAACTTTTTTGGCAACAAACTTTCTGAAGTTTGCTAGAATGCACAAGAGAATTGATAGCTTTTTCCATCCAAGAGCAGTTCCAACACTTCTACCGATAGTAGTAAATCACGTGGAAGGGAAAATGTTGTTGCCATTCAGTTGTGAAATGTCGTTCTTTTTTACTTTATCCCGTTTTTTTTATTTTTGTTCCTATTTATTTTCTGAAAAATGTAGGTTTTGCTTAAAGAAACGTTTCTTCTCTTTGTTGTATTCTACAATATTTTTTCAATTGAATTCCATCTTTAAATATCAATGTAACAATATCAATTTCACACGTTCTCTTCTATCTTTTATCACACGGATTCTCAACCGCTTTTTTGAAAAAAAATGACAATTCCTTAAGATTTTATCTTTAAAAGTTAAAACAAATCCTAATTTGAAATCAATAAATACATAGTATAATTGTAATAACAATAAAATTTTGCAATAGATATTTAAGTGCATGTGAAGTTAGTTTTTGAATATTGTTTAAGTATTTATGTAAGCTTTTTATGTGGCTTTCGTTTATGCTCCAACGTTCCTCAAAAAACGTCCAATGCTCGTCCAGAAACCCGACTTTTTAAGCAATATTGTATTCTTCAAAGTTCACAAGGCGGGGTCAGAGCACAATCCGATGTAGTATAAACGTTGATTGTAGCCAACGTTGACCAAATTACATATAATTCGGAATCGTCTTATTTAGGGAAAACTTCGCCTTAACATTGGCAATATCTCATTCCGTAGTCTTTAAGCTGTGAGGTCACTTCAGCTTGCATTTAAATTAACATTGACTCGCCGCAAAAATCTCTTAAAACGTCCTTTCAGATTATCAATTTGCAACCAGAAAAGAAAAATGAACAACTAAACCATACACAGATTCCACATTCGAAAATTTAGGTTTCGAAACTTTTTTTGAAAGCACCCCTCGCGTAACTCCACTGTATTTATTTTTCGAGGCAGTTTATTATGCTAAATGAAGGGCATTTTTTTGCTCACGGCAGATTTGAAGAAATGAAGAAACAATATTAGGGTGAGTTCTGGTAAATGCGTCCACGGGGTAAGTGCTTCCACTCGGAATTATATGAACACTGTCCTGAAATTGCTTCTGCAACCCATCGACTATGTTAGATAACTGTCTAATGATAATTTCAGTAGGTAGAATTCATGCCTGGATTCAATAGGCGAAACACAATCAGAGACAACTTAAATGTCTTCAATAAAACTCTAAAGTAAAGATTGAGAAGGTTTTGTTTTACTTTCTCTTGTAGTCATACCAAGCAATTGAAGTCAAGAAATGCAAGTTGTTTCTTTTGAGTAATAGCTACTAATAACATGCATGGGGTATTTTGATCAAATACTCTAACTAAAATTTGTTTATATGACGGTACGCACTTTCCGTTTCTTTAAAGTAAGGTGGGGGTAAGTGCGTACCATTATGATGGGGTAAGTGCGTACCACTATCATGAGGCATATACGTCCTATTATGCGGAGCAAGTGCGTGCCATTATGATGAGGCAAGTGTGTACCACTACGTGGAAAATCCGACTCTCGTAATTCACCTTTAACTTTGCTTATAACTCTTTTATAAGCCGATTATAAATCCGACGTTATTTCCATCAAGTATTTATATTTACATTGAATGCGGTATAAGATTTCAACTTTATTCATTACCTCTGAAATATATTGGCTTTTACATATCAGTTAGTAAATTTTTCGTTAAAAATAGCGATCATAAGCTATACTTAATTTAAACCAGAATAACAAATGAAGCAATGAAATTAAGTGAAACACTAAATAAGGAACCAACTGATTCAAAAAACGAAGGTGGAGTAATGAATAAATTATATTTAAGAAAATTAAGAACACCTTGGGAAAAACTATTTCAATGTACAAGGGAAAAAAAGTACAAGTATCATATCATGATCAATTCTTTTCTTTTTTCTTTTTGCTCTTTATTTTGTGTTTTTCTTACTGCTGCTGATTCTAATAAGAAAAATATTTTAAAACCGTATTTATTCAAAAAAAAAAAAAAAAGAAAGTAAACGAATTGTTCACTCAGGTCACCTAACGATCTACCATACTAATAGAATTAAGGAAAATCACAGGGGTACGCACTTACAACAACGCAATTGGATGCACATGTCTCATCTTACATTTAAGAAGGGGTAAGTGCGAACCCTGGCTTAAACACAGACTGATTAATGTATTAAACAAAAATAAACTATGTAGACTATAAGTGATTATTACTAAATAAAAACAACTTACATTTGCTCACTTGGTCTTATTAAAAGGACAAAGAAAGAATCACAAACACAACTCTCTCAATCTTCAAATCACAGTTGTTCGCAAGACACGTGGGGTATCACTGATTGAGTTTCATCCATGCAAGCAAATGCTGATCTCTAGTATTAGGAATCATCCCAAGGCAACTACCTAACATATTTAATATGTGCCAGAAGTTTTTTCCTGCTCATTTTCACATAATTTAAGGTGGACGCACTTACCCCGCTAGGTAGGGAAAGTGCGTACCTTAGAATAGCTGTCATATGCCAGGTCACAAAACCTACGCTTATGGTTTATTTGACATATTATATGCTTGAAAATCTTAGTAAAGGATCTGGAAAGAAAACTAAAACAAAATTGTGAGTGTACAAGATTTTTCAGCAGAGCAGCATCCTTGAGAACATGAACTTTGAAAAAAAGGGTACGCACTTACCAGAACTCACCCTATACTAGTTTTTATTCAAATATTACTAAGTTTTAAATTAACGACTTTGTTTTTTCAATGCAGAACTAATTGGGGCATTCTATTAAGGCGTAGATGCATTGATAAATCGAAATTCAGATTAGCGATTCCGATAAGCGGCGGTCGCTGTATATAATGTATTTTCTTATGTCAGATCTCATGTAAAGTTTTAAACACCATTGAAGTTTGAGACAGAATTACAATTTTTAATGCCAAAAAGAAAATACTGTTGATTTTCCAATGAGTGTCGACATAACTGTCAAGATCACGTGAGTTTGTTTTCTTTGAAATGTTTTATTGGTTCAAAAAAATGGGTCATATGACTGCTCGTCCAAGTCGAAAGGGGAGTAAGATCAACAAACGATCTATTTGATTACAGGGAAAAGTGCCAAATCACTAAGAATTAGCAATTGAAAAATATTTAGGGACATTTTTCTAAGCTCTCGTTTAAGTGACCTCTTTTGAATACTTTTATTTTGTTAAATCATATATACCAGTGACTTGAGTCACAATTGCTTTAATCTATTCATTTAGGCTTAATATCCTTTGATCGCTCTCCCAGTACAATGTAGAGGAAGGGTGGGACTACTCGCCCGACAGCCGTTGTTGTTGTGTTATAGTTTGGTGCCGCTCAGACGCAAACTCATGGAGATATCGCAAATTTTTCACTTTTTCGACCCTCTGATGTTAGGTAAGGTCACCACATATTTTGCTTTAGTTTATTGTAGGACTAGGTGAAGTAAATTTTGCATCAATGGTGCAAAACACCATGTTTCTAGCTTTGAATTCATATGTCTCAACAGTAGATACAACAACGGGTTGTACGTGAAATATTGTTCTTTCGAAAATGGCGCGCTAGAGGGCAAAGTGGCCACAGCCACTTTGCCCTCTTTGCCACTTCGATTGTTCGATTCGAAACGTCGATTGTTTTTTCTGTGGTGATTGTTACTTGAAATCTAAGGAAAACGAAGGCTGGATTAGATGTTCTGGGTGCCTCAAATGGGCTCACGAAGCCTGCACAGGAGCCGAAGAGGAGGACGATGAGTTTATTTGTGATTTATGTAAATACCAGTGATTTCATAACTTCACATACTTTTAGTAATGCCTATTTTTGTTTAAAACCCTAATACAATTGTTCTGAGTTCTGAAACTAAATGCGTTTCATTTTTTCCATACTATCTAAATCTATTTAGGCAGTGGCCACTTTGCCCTACCTAGTGGGGCAAAGTGGCCACTTTGACAGCTTTTGGTAAAGTAAAAATTTTGTACAAATAAAGTTTAAAAATCTAGTTGTTTATATTTTTAATCAGGCCTAAGTAACCATACTAAATGTTGAAGGGATTTATAAAATGTTTCAATAAAGTTTAGGGGTGGAAAAAAATAGATGTTCCTTAGGGTGGCCGATTTGCCCACCCTTCCCCTATTCTTCACCAAACTTAAAATCAAATGACAATATTTAAATAATTTAAGCTAAGTGTTATGGTTTATGAGCACTTATTTATCTTGTAACTAAGTTTATCCTCTATCATTCACCTATATATTCCATCCAATATTTTTAGAATTCCGTAAATTTATTTGCAACAATGTCAAAAACTTCAATATCAGGGTAAAAACTAGAAATCAAAATGTTAAAGAGAAATAACCAAAAAATATTTCATATACTTGGCATTGAAGAATCATACACTCGAATGTTACCTGCACTGTGCATGCACTTTCCATATTGGAACATTTTTTCAATAGAAGCTTTCCATCCGATAACAGAAAACAAACTTGTTTCTCTTTGCATAAGTATTACAAATGCCTTACTGACATAACAAGGCACTCAAAATAACATTTCAGATGTTCCAAATAATTCTGACATTTGCCATTTTCGGAAGAGCTTTCCCAGTGACAAGTATCACAAATCACGAAAAAATTTACATTTTGATTTCTTCTTTGTAAATCATTCTCAGGCACTTTCGACATGAAGAATATTTGAGCATTATATTTTGAAGAGCATAGATTCAAAAAATATTATCGTGCATGAATTTTAAGCATCTAAGTTTTTCTCATCCTAGAGATGAATATACACTTCAATGTTATACTTAATATGTTGTTCATCATAGCAATATTTTATGAATAATTTCAATTTACTTTCAAAATTTAATGTATATTTTAAAAACCAGCTTTGTTTCAATATTTTTAAAAGCATTTTGCAATGGCTCCCACCTTTTATTTCACCCGTGAGACGCATCGCATTCTCAGCCAAATCTCACAAGACAGAAAATGCATAAAAAATATTTTAATACGTTTCACTTTTTTATAGATAACATGTAAAAACATGGAAAAAGAAGAAAAAGTGATAATCAAGAACTGTTGTTAACATTACCACATACCTATTTTCAAAATACGAAGTTTACATCTGATTTTTAGAAGCCAGTTTCGTACAATTTGGCTCCAAACTGGCTACAATGTTCTTTATACCGGAGGAAGATAACTGGTTGTTTCTGAAGTTAGTCAGAACACAGTTTCAAATTTGCAGAATCCATAATTCAACTTTACTACCGTAGTTTAGACAGCAATGAAACGTTGTTACGAACTTATTTAAAAAAACAAAATTTGCATCTGATTTTCAGAAACCACTTTCTGACTAATTAGCTGTAAATGTTTAACAATCTTTGTTCGGGGGGAAGGGGGGGGAGTATACCACTCTTGTACCCAAACACAAGTAAATACATTTGCTCGAATCAAGGCAGAATGAATACGGCTCCCGTTTTTACGAGAACCGTTTATGTAGAGTCTTGTTTAACTCAACACACATGCCGTAAGATCCGCTTATACGGCAAGCAGCCATTCACGACCCACACATTCATACAAAGAACCCAAGTAGCACACTTCGTTTTTTAAAGATTGTAAAATGGTTATTAACGTTGTGACAACGGATTAAAAACGTTTATAAAACGTTTAAACGTTTTTTGTGCTACCTGGGAAAGGACACAGGTGGAAGAGAAAGTACAATAACGGCCAAGCCGGGAGTCAAACCGAGAAACCACCCATCTTGGTGACACCTCTCTAACAATTAGACAAGGTGACCGGCGTAACAATCGTTTTTTATACGAATGATGATAATCTCTCTCTCTCTTTTTAAAAGTTATTGGAGTAGATTTTGATTAACAAGATTGAGCATAATAACGAGTCACATCAACGTTCAGCTTAGGGCCCCAATATGGCCTTGGGCTAGTAAGAAATAATATGGGCACCACTGTATAGTTGGACGGAAACAAAACAAAACTTAATGTCACGGTGTTAAATTTGGAAAGCATTGCAATCCATATTTGCTAAAATTTGAATTAGTCCTCGTGTTTCTATTTGTTTATAATTTGAACTAAGTGAATTCCTTCAATACAGTCTCCTAGTAGAGCTTCTAACTTTTAAGATTAAAGTTAAGCAAAAGTTGAGGGGAATACGTACATATGATACAGAAATAATATTAAAAAAATATATATATTTTTTAAATCCATAAGACCAGCACTTTTTGATATCCAAAGCGTCCTGGAGATTTTTCTGTGTTAAGAAATGCTCGACTCCTATTACATGAATATTTTATCGTTGAAGCTTTTAAGCTGGCAGCTTAAAGCTTTTGAAAACGTGTTAAAATAAATCAGGCAATGTAAATTTTGAAGACGTATTTAAATAGCTGGATCAGATGCTTAAAATTCAAAACAAAAGCCATATTTTCGTTCACAAAGGAAGATTCATTAATTATTCATGAACTTCAGTTCTCAGGGAGCCTTATTATTTATAATACATCAAAATGAATATAAAGAACGCGCAGTTCTTAAACTGATTCAAAGGGTGTTTAAAGAATAAGGAGTTGGGAGTTTGCATGTTGTTTCACGAGGATGCTTCTTGTTATTTCTCTCATGACGCGAAGCACAATTTTAAAACTAAACTCGTGTGAAATTTTAAAAAGCAAATGCTGAAACGACAGTTTAGAACGAAGCAAAAAAGCAAAATATTTTTTTAAATAGATCCATGGGGATTCACCAGTCATAGTTGACCACCAGCCAGTAATGGACAACTCCAGCACGTAAAAGTACAAAACAAGACATCCATGCACAGACATCCGGCTGTTATCGGATGCTTGTGCATCCACATGCTCACACTTTTGCATTAAAAAAGGCGTTCCTTGTAACGTCGAAACACGTGTCTGTACCTAAGTAGCACACTTCGTTTTTAAAGGTTGTAAAATGGTTATTAACGTTGTGACAACCGCTTAAAAACGTTTATAAAACGTTTAAAGGTTATTTGCTACCTGGGTAGTATTCCTGCGCCTTTGCCCAAGTAGCACGCTTCGTTTTTTAAAGGTTGTAAAATGGTTATTAACGTTGTGACAACCGCTTAAAAACGTTTATAAAACGTTTAAAGGTTATTTGTGCTACCTGGATATGCTTTTCAACGTTGTTTGGAACGCTGTTATTGTAATGCACAAAGGTTATTTCAAAAATCTAAGATGTTTTCATCGCTTGACAACATATTCATTTACCACACATCCAAAAGATTTTCCAGAATCCCAATTAATAATTAAATCACCGTTTCCTACGGCTACACAAACTCTATTCTTCATTGCATTTTGAATTTTAAAAGAAACTTGTCATATTTCACTAAAATCAATGTCTTGGTTAGAAAAAAAGCGAAAGAAAAGACTCGACTTCGACCAAGATATTCATCTCAGAAGTGAAAGGGGAGAAGCAAGTGTTTGATCAGCAAACCTCCTTAAAGATCTTCGATGGGAAATATTCATTTCTCAATGTGACAGTGCAGTGTAGGATGGTGGCAAAAGATTAGGCTCGCATTCTGGGAATGATGAATGGCGTCATTCTCCTTCGGAGAATTTGAGAATGGAGCAAATGATTTTTTTTTTCTCTCAGGATGACAATCTAAAACCTGTACGCAGAAAGAGTTAAGGTATGTGTTATTTATTAGGTTACTTGATAGTAGTTGTTAGTTTTGAATTTGCTTCTTGGGATCAATAATTTTTGTAGTTTTTGCAGCTGTTATATCTGTAGCGTATCTTTAAAGTGGTTTAGATAACTTTATGTCACTTTATATATTTTATTGCAGAGTGTATTTTAAAATCATAAAGAAATTATTTCATGACTTCACTAGAAGAATGCATAACTAGGACTTCATATTTTTTTTATTTTATTTGAATAAAAAAAATAGTTGCGCAAAGATATCTGGATAGGCTCAAAGGTACTCTGAATGACTGTAATGAAACTAGAAAGCAAACAAATATTATGCTTCTAAAAAATGATGAAGTATTGTAATATAAATATTTAAGTATACTTTTAAGGAATTCAAATCAAAAAGACAAACTTTTTACTTTTTTTCTCTAAATAATTTGACCGCGAAAAAGCAAAAGAGCAACTTTCCCCAACACTAGAAAACTTTAAACAGCTAACAAACATTCCTCAGATTCGATAAATAATTATTTTACTTTACTGATTAAATTCCACTTGTTGAAGGAATAAAGGGTACGGGTTTAAACTTATAATATTTTTTTACTGTGAAAATACACTAAGGAATTAAGCAATTAGCACTTAAATATCCGTTCACGTGCATCTTCCATGACATGCGGTTTGGCAAGTGGTGCGTGTTTTTACTTTCCAAAATAAGGTACTTCGTTACAGTGCCGCCTGCCAAAACAGCAATTCAAAACACTTATGATGTTTTTAAAAATAAGCAAAATTATATTAGCAGTTCAAAAGCTACTCGTTTTGAGCAACTACTCAACATATACATAGATATGATTAAATTGACATTGATAATGTATCATTTTTCAGAAAAAGAAATAATAATGAAACATAATAAAAATGATAGAAAATAAATATAATAAAATTCAAGGGTGCCAATATGACCGTGAATGGGTCAATAAAGATAAATAATAAACAAAATTAATAAATAAACAAAGGCATGAGGCAGTCCATTGGAGTTAGTTTACCATTTACGGCAACTGTAGCAGTTGTAGCCAGTTTCATACTAAAGCTAGTCATGTTAAGAATAGTAATGACACATGAATTACAAAACTTGTTTTATTAGATGCAGGGTATTTTTTAAACATACTCTGTAACACATAAGTAACTTCTAGAATACTGAATATAAGGTATATTTACAGCACAATTCCTAATTTATTCGAATAAGACAAGCGATACTGAAATAAATCGAAAAGAATCGAATAAAGATGTAATAATGCATCAAAAAAAAAAAAAAAAACATAATAATTATTTTCCCAAATAATAGTTGAAATGTTTTGTTTCAAAATTGCGTCAAAATCAGGTCAGATTTGCTACAAAACTCAAGAACTGAGTGAGCTAGAAAAACCATATTCGTAATGGATTTAATTTCGCTCATTGGTAAGGAACTAGCTGCCATGGTATTTTTTAGTCGTCCCGTATATCTGCTGCCCATTAGTTGTTGCATTTGTTACATTGACAAAAGTTTTGCAAAACAAGTACGGATAAGGCAAATTGTGGTGTAAGAAGCCGCATTGGAGAAGATGCCGTATCATATGTTTCACCCACAAGCATCAGTAAAAACAGCTAGCCAGTCAGTTAGAATGAAGGAGCATGCACATTGCGAGTATACAGACATTGGTTTTGATTTAAAGCAGGTTTAATGGGTGTTTCTAATGTGTTTGTCATTTTCACCGCTCTGATAAGTACCCGAAATAGTATTAAATGCCTTTGGCTATGACGCCGTATTTCCGTTTCGAGATGATGACGTAGCTTTTGGACACGCCCTAGAGAAAACGATTGTTCTACTCGAAACATAGTCCTAAAAACGACATCAAAACGTCGGAAAAAACGTGATTCGATGATACATTCTATGATTTATACATTGTATGCAGCAGTTGGAGCAAAAACATCGTGTATGGCATCTATCATTAACGGCAACTTACCTTCCGGTATCTTCCCTAAATGTATGGGTAAGAGATTTGCAATCATTAATTTTCGGTGGTAAATAGGTTTTTCCAAAACAAACCTGTTTTTTTACCAATCGGAAAAGTCCATATTCAGTGGATAAATTCAATTTTAAAGAATATATAATTCCTCCTCTATTTTATGTAAAATAAAGTTAAAAGCTTCAGAGTATTCCTCCAATCTACCTTACTAAACTATTTTTTATGATTATATTATAATGTGAATTTTTATTCAACTGTCTCCGAAACAAATATTTGTTCATATCGTTTTCCGTTGGAATATTTTATCTAATGTCAAGTTAGATTAAGAGTTCTTGGGGCCTAATAATGTCGTTAAAAAAAACGAAATCTATTCGTCTTTTATCCTTTTGTCGTTGAAAGCATTACGTGCATCGGCACAGACGAAATGTTCGGAATTGTTTTTCTCTTGGATCTTGGCCAATAACAGGAAGCTTTGGAGGCATTCCAATATCGAAAAAAGTACCTTGATAAATAACAAAAGGTTTTTAAAACGGTTTTTTTTTTCGCAATCACATATTGAGTTTTCATATCCGATAATTCAGCCCCATACTTTGAAAAAAATAATATTTCTTTTTCATACATATATTTTTTAAACTTTTAGTTCCAACATGTAAGTAAATTCAAAGGAAAAAAACGATTCCTTTACCATCTATAATCTTTGTATTATTATTGTTTTTTTTTTATCTTTATGGAAAATACTTTTCTAACTCGATAGAGCGGCCGAAATGCACCTTCTTACTGGGTACACTCATCATGTATATACTGACCATTGTACTACGATTGGCAATATTTGATCAAACCAAAAGCTATGGGAAGGATCCTGCCCTTTATCCTCTATATTTTTTGAGAACGTTATTTTGTGCAGTTTTAAGTCATACAAATATAAAACAGCCTTTATCTTTGCAGAAAAAAAGCGAAGAGAGAAAAGGAGAAGAAAAATAAAAGAAAGATAGTAAGACGCGAGACAAAAATATAGTAAATTAGATTATTTCTCTCTTATTCGTTTTCCCTTCAGAACACAAGTTTCATTCACAATCTTCCGTGTAAAATTTATGTTTGCAAAATAAATATATATTTAAATTCCCCTCTTAAGTATATACTCTCTTAATTTCAACCTTTAAGTATTCAACGAACATAAAATTTACGGTTTTATTACACGACTACTATACAAAACTAAGTTTGTCAAAGGGTACACACGGTTTTAGTTTTTTAAAACTCAAATTAAGCCTAGTAATAATATGAAAACACTTTTAAAACTTATGTTTATAAAAAGTATATTGTACAATATATAATAAATAAGAAGGGAAAAGAAAAGAAAATAAAAGAAACAAGTTAGGAAACATAGAAATTTAGTTTGTATATATAAAGTCGATCGAAAAGAGTATATCGAAAAGAGCATCACAGTTCATACTTATTATAAAAAAGTGTAAAACTGAACTCAGTATAAAAAAAGGCAACAAATAAAAAGCTAAAACAGGCAACTTAGGTTAATATCATGAAATTTTTGGCTTATATGACACCTAAGAACTAAAATGACAAAAATAGTTTTAACTGTAAATCATTAGCTGACGTTCATCAACTAACTCGGATCAAAAATTCAAAAATTTTGAGTATTCTTTTGGAGCAACTCTTACAAATTGTAGCTTTTTTTCTAACGTTAACTTTACAACGTTTTCGTACGATATTGAACTTAACCCACATTGGGCATAGTCGATACACTTCGAAACACGTTTTAAATATTTTTCTATGAACAAAAAAAAAAAAAAAAAAGCTGAAATCAAAAATTGATTTTGAAATAAAATTTCATAAAAAAATATTTTGGTTTTAACATCAAAAGAAAAAAAATAGAAAAATCAAAATGTAGAATGTGTATCAACTGAACCTGGTTATTTCTACACAATATTACTCATCGCATATTCCATACTACCACTGTAACGTTATTTTATTCGGTACTTTCTTATAAAAAAAAACTATCGATTTCTATGATGGTTCGAGTTACATTGTAATTCGTTACTTGACTCTTAATATTCTTTGTAAAATGTGAAACTTAACAAATTTCAACAACAAAATCTGAAAAAAAAACAATCTTAAATCTCTAGAGAATTAAGTATAAGCCGCCTTAAAAAATTCTAAACAAAACTTCTGAACTAAACGGGGGTTGTCTATTTTCTTTCAAATTTGATGTTATTTTTACTAACAGGCATCGGATTTGACACTAGGATAGTTATTACAGAGTGAAATATTCAGTTTTATTGCTTCGAGCGTTGTAAAATGGACATTTTATGCGTTTCAATAATACTTTGTGAAACACTCATTTATTTCCCACCTTTGCAAAAGTAGCGAGGCAATAAAAATAATGGTATAGTTTTGTGGTATAATTTCGCAGCAATAAATAAAATGTTTAGCCCTTAGTCTAGGTATAGCAGGTACATAAAGGGAATAAAATCTAGTTCATATCATCTTTGTTTTTATTTATGGACGGTAAGACTTTTTCCGAACTAGAAATAAGATGGAATTCAGGTAATATTCGTAGGAGGAAATACATCCACAATAGTATAGTATAGAGCGGAATTAAAATTTCAAGACTTTTTTTTTTTTTTTGATAGTAGTTCCTTTACTAGTTGAATGCAGTTCAGCACTCTATTATTACCTCTAGGAAACTATTTTTTTTATAAAGCACGACCGAATAAATCGCTGTTTTGAAAAAAAATAAATGCCTTTGCTTCTTAAAGATAGTTCTCTAGTAAAATATTTTAACTTTTAACATACTTGAAACATTGTATTAATGATGTGTTTCAAGGATTAAAAAGAAAAAAAAACACGTTTATAAGTCTTTAAAATTAAATTCTTCAAGTCATTTTTAATGAAAACTATTTAAGTCATATAGCAAATAAAGTGTACATGGAAATAACATCCTACTTTTTCGGCCACGTTTTTTTAGTATATGCAAGAGCTTTATACAGAAACAAGGTTCATCCTGCAGTGATGGATTCTTCTAGAAATACTTTAATACCTTCAACATAATCAGTATATGCTTATGAATGCTGCAGCTCTCATTAGTTACCAATAGTTCCAGTTCATTTCCAACACTAGCTTTACATTTTTTTACTTGAATGTAAAATTAATATAAATTCCTTAAATTTATACTTTTACTTTATTTTAAACTTTTATGATCTACTTAAGAACTTAAGTAAAAACTTCAATTCTGTTGGGACATTGCTTCATAACCTGTACGTGAGAAATATTTGCTTCATATCAACAATATTGACAATTATCCTTAATAATTATGTAGATTATGTTAATGTAATGATTTTGAATTACATATGGTATAAGAAGAAAACAATCGTTTTATTCAAATACTGTTTGAACCAGAGTTGTCATAGAAGTTTCTGTTTTTTAAGAAGCTTTCGAAATATTAATATCTTACTGATACAATTTGTTGAAATTTGTTGCTCTAAATATAATAATGCTTTGAAATAGTAGGAGAAAAGTTTGTGCACTCTCCTTCACATTAAATAACTTACATTTTTAACTGAGAGATGGGTCATTCCATGGTAACTCAGGTTACATTTCATACACTTTTACCTGGTTTAACACTTATTCTAATGAAAAAAAAAATGTTTCGGAAAGGTTATTGATTTTTTTTTTTAATTTTAAACTACTTTTCACTTTTTTTTAGGAAATGCAAAATATGTTAATACATAAAATAAATATTAACCAATAAATTAATTTCTTTTGGTAACTCAGGTTACCTGAAGCAGACATCTGACATACTTAGTTCACTAAGAACTTGAAATTCTGCTCTTGTTAAAATTTTTGATTGATACGAAGTAGTGTACATAAATCTATAGATTCTAAGCTACTTTAAAACTTACCTTTGAATGTAAACAACTACATAGAGTTTTTTTTTTTTTTTTCATTAAGTATTCACTCAGTCTCAGGTTACACATCGTTGGTAGCAGGTTACACATCACAAAAATTATTTCAATATTAGGGGAAGGGTGGGCATAGTGGCCACTGCGGGCAAAGTGGCCACTTGATGTGTTCCTCTCTATATAGTACTGCAGCCTAGCGGCAATAGACTCAATTACTCGCCCGGTAGCCGTTGTTGTTGTGTTATAGATTGGTGCCGCTCAGACGCAAACTCACAGAGATATCGCAAATTGTTCACTTTTTCGACCCTCTGATGTTAGGTAAGTGCATCACATGTTTTGCTTTAGTTTATTGTAGGACTAAGTAATGTAAATTTTACATCAATGGTGCAAAACACTATGTTTCTAGGTTTGAATTCATATGTCTCAACAGTAGATACAACAACGGGTTGTACAATTATATTGTTCTTTCAAAAATGGCGCACTAGAGGACAAAGTGGCCACAGCCGAAGGCAACGTCAGCGACTTCGATTGTTTTTTCTGTGGTGATTGTTACTCGAAATCTAAGGAAAACGAAGGCTGAATTAGATGATCTGGGTGCTTCAAATGGGCTCACGAAGCCTGCACAAAAGCCGAAGAAGAGGACGATGAGTTTTTTTTTTTTGTCATTTATGTAAATACCAGTGATTTCATAACTTCACATACTTTTAGTAATGCCTATTTTTGTTTAAAACACTAATACAATTGCAAAGAAACTAACAACGTAAAGAAGGCACAAAGAAGCAGGGATACTGAAAAAAAGTGTTTATATATTTTTTGCATTGAAAAAGGCGTTCCTTGTAACGCCAAAACACGTGTCTGCAGTATCCCTGCTTATTTGTGCCTTCTTTACGTTGTTGGTTTCTTTGCATCATAGCACAAAGGTATTTGTGAACTTTACTATAATACAATTGTTCTGAGTTCTGAAACTAAATGCGTTTCATTGTTTTTATACTATTTAAATCTATTTAGGCAGTGGCCACTTTGACAGCTTTTGGTAACGTAAAAATTTTGTACAAATAAAGTTTAAAAATCTAGTTGTTTATATTTTTTAATCAGGCCTAAGTAACCATACTAAATGTTGAAGGGATTTGTAAAATGTTTCAATAAAGTTTAGGGGTGGAAAAAAATAGATGTTCCTTAGGTCGGCCACTATGCCCTCCTTTGCCCTACTTTTTCGCTAGTAATTAATTTAATCTATCTGAAAAAAACACTGTTGCTAATAGAATTTAACATACTTTTGACAAAATAAAATAAACATTACCAAAAAAAAAATGTTTTGAAAAATGACTTGCATGTCCTACTTTCTATGGAATGACCCAGATGCACCGATAAGCAAATTGGCAGATTAGCGATTACCAATTAATCGGCTATTTATAATCGGCCGATTAATGGTCAGGATGATTACTTAATACCAACTTTATCAACATTGTTTATTTCTCTTACAATTCCTACTATAGAAATATTTACTAATTTATTTCTGAAAGAATATTTGTTTGTTTTTCAATGTTTCTAATTTTCCAGGGATAATTTAACAATTGTATCGAATTTCTTAGAACTATTTTTTATACTATTCTTAATAAAGTTACATAAACGCACTAGACCCGTTTATTTTAAAAAATAACCGGAAGATTGTGGTAAGCACTTTAATTTATGAGTGTTCTTAATTTAAATTTATTTTTCAATTATAAGTATCCATTTAAGTCAAGTATTTTATTTTTCGAAAATTAGAAATTATCTAGAAGCACTACACTAAAGAGAAAAGTATCTACATATGAAAAATGTTACAACATTGTCTAATGTGTAATTTAATCAAAGTAGGAAATTTAGTTTTTAAAGCATTTATATTAATTGAGGGGATTATTTATTTGTTATTTTTCATTCTTTTAATTATTTATTTATTTTTACTCACTACACTTTCATACTGTTGCAAAAATGTTTGCAGACAATTATTTTTTTTTTTTTTGTTTATAAATTAATTCGTCGTAGTTTCGTATTCAAGGCATACTTAAAGTAATTTTACATTATTTTATTTTCACCTATTGATCGGTAAAACTTGACTGATTATTTAAAAAAAATAAACACTCATGTTTTTGCATTACAATTCAAAAGTTCAGGAATTGTATTATTCCTAATAGAGTCTTTTTAATATGAGCTGTGAGGTTTATATTTTAATTTTCCTTTCAGGTTTTACACACTGCGTGAACTATGTTTTGTTTCTACTCTATACTTTCCAACTGCATGTGATAGCAAGGATTGCAGAAAATTACATTTTTTTACTATTATTTAAATTATTTATCTTAATTTCTAGGTGAATGTATGCTTTAAAAATGTTTCAAAACTATATTTTTTCAATTTTCAGTAAAACAAAAATTAAGAGTTGAATTTGAAATAAACAGTGATATGCTATTACAAATTTCCCTGTCGGTATCTAGAAAAATAGGTTTGTTAGTTCTGAAAGAATTTATCTTAAATAAAATAAAAAAATTAGTTGCTGATTTATTTTTAAACATTTGTCTTGTTTTAATTTTTAAACAAAACGTACGGATTGTACAAAACACTCCAAAAATTATTCTTTAATGATTTACTTTTCTAAAACACAATGCTAGGAAAACTTTATACGAAACATTTCTACGTTTATGCCCCTCTTTTTCTGCAACTATCTTGCAGTTTTTCTTCTAAATGACCACCGAGTTTAGATCCAAAACTATTTACGTCTCGTTTCATAAAAGTGTCTTAAGATAAGAATGATATTGCAACAGAAGCAAAAGGTCTAGTGGGAATAACAGTTTTTTCTCTCTCTACTAACAAAGAGTAAGTATTTGAAATCTCATGTCCTCTTTAGATCTTACATCTGTAAATGACTAAGACTGCAAAAAACAACTGTAACTGAATGTCTTTTCTTGCAACTGCTGTAAGTATACTCTTCAGTAAATCTGCAACATTGTTACGATTATCAGGACGCATTTTCTTATTTTACATTTTCTCAAGATTTCAAAATGTAATTGGGGAATATTTTTCTTACTTTCACTTGAATATTTTTCTGTTTATTCGTTGAAGATTTTTAAGGAGAGAACCATTTTTCTTTTTTCTTCTTCATGTAAGAGATTTGACTAATGCAACGTTTTTCACGAACGCAATTTATAATAAATACTAACGCTTTATTACTAAATATTTTAAAGACGAAATGCTAACCATTTAAGCATAATTGTTTGATGATAAGTATAAATAATTGCATTTTAATCAAAAACACTCTGATTAAAATCAGAAAAAAATAGTCTTTCTTAATATTTTTCAATATAAGTGTAATTTACCGTTCAGACAATCTTCATTATTAAACTCGTAAAGAATTAATATTTCTAGCAACTATATTTAAGCGAATTAAAGTTAATAATTAAGACATTAACCACTCAGCATTTATTACTGAACGACTTTTCAAAAAAAGAGAGAGAGGGAAATCATATTGTTTTCTTATGTGTTTCTAAATACAAATAACTGCACTTAATAGTTTGTAGAATTGTTAGTGGTTCTGAAACCACGTGTTGGTTTTTCCTTAAATTTAAGTAAATAAATCGAATCAGTAAGGTAAAAAGAATAACATTAAAGAAATCATATTAATACCCGATATGAAACAGAGATATATATACGATGAATAACCAATTTTTTAATGAGATGATTTTTATTACTTTTTGTTGAAATGGTTCGGCAACATTTTTCTTTTACCACTTTCTTTTCCACCACAGCTTTTACAAGAACTACAACTTTCAAACTTGATTAACACAAATAAAAAGAATTTTTATATAAAGCAAAATTTTAATGATTCTCATCGCTTGAGATTTTTGTCCCTATTATATCGTTTGTTATTTAATATTATACAGTTAGTTTGCAAACATCCATTCAATGAACACACCCACCAAAAGCAAACTTAAAGCTGGAAATAAATTTTTTAGCGCTTAATGAAATACTTCACACTTATTTATTTAAGACCAAAAAATAAGAGTATATTTAAAGTGAGGTTTTTCCCACAGAAAAGGATTTACCCAGGATATTTTGGGAAAAGTATTTTATGTATTTTCAAAATACAGAATTTGTAACGAAAGAAAATCCTCTTTTTAAGTAATGTATTTAATAAAAATCTGATTTAGAATGGCAAAATTAATGAAGATATAATTAACAATAGATTATGAATCGTTTCTAATTAAATTATTAAAAAAAATCTGAATCATCCAAATAGACTTAACTTAGATTAAAATTAGAGCATCAATTAAGATTCAAAATGAAAAGTAATTAATAGAAAAAATAGATAACCCTAAAGTAAAGTATAGAATTCATAAAGATACAAAATATTTTTGCTTTAAAAAAGAGCATAATTAATATCAAAATGATTTCGCATGGCTAAGTTAATAAAGATACAATTTACAGTTGATTATGAATCGTTTTACATTCTAAAAAAAATAAGATTTAACTCTTCGTTCCTCAGCAACACCTAATACTTTTATTAACTTACATTATTATAATTTAGCTTTTCTTAACAGATAATTCTATGTTTCCACCAAAAACGCAGCAATAAATACACGGAACCTATAAACTGGAATTAGACAAATAATAAATTTAAAAAATAAAAAAAAAAATTAGTAAAATAAACAAAGTAAAGCAAAACTAGAATTGCCAAATTAATAATGATACAAAAAATATGAAAAGAATAAATAAATCGGACATAACTAGCATAACAAAATTTAATGAAGATGCAAATTACATCAGTATAGTAATCGTTTTCAGTTGCATCCGAAACAATATTTTTAACTTCTTCCTCACCAACATCTAATATTTTTATTAACGTATATTAGTACTGCCGAGCATCTCCTAGCATATAATATAATATTTCCAGCAAATGCAGCAATAAATAGAGTAAACCTAAACTGGAATTAGACGATTAATTATGTTACAAAATAAAAAAATTAAATGTAATAAATTTAATTAGATATACAGTCCCAGACAAAAATATAGGGATAGGAAGAAAACATAAGAAATATCGAATTTAAACTGTGCGAGTGGTTGTGAAAAGAAAGCATAGTAAAACTAGCATCATATATAATATAACTTATGAAAAAGAAAGTATAACAAATAATTATTATTACCTAAACTGCATGTTTTTCAGTTGAACATAAAAAAGAACTTGGACAAAATTATAGGGCCACATTAGCCTAATCACACAAATGAAATTAATAATTAGTGAAATTGCCTTTTTTCTCTATAACCTTAACCAGTCTCTCAGTCATAGACTCCGCCAACGTTTTTAAAACGTTTTTTGAATTTTTTTTCCCCGAGATAATTAAATTGCTTTCTTTAGTTCTTCATTATTGCTGTAACACTTCCCATTTTTCGTAAATATCTCGTGCTAAAATACCCCATAAGTTCTCAATAGGATTGAGGTCAGGACTTCTAGCAGGCCTGTCCAAAACACGCACTTGATTAGCCAGGAACCACGCCTTTATGCACCTTGAGGTATGCACAGAGGCGTTATCTTGTTGAAATGTATAGTCTCCGTTGGTAATGAGGGGTGCCTCAGGTAACAGATTAAGTGCCAGAACATCTTGATAATCCTGTGATGTCGTATTTGATTTAATAAATCCTATTGGATTGACTCCGCCAGCAGCAATGCCTGCCCAAACCATAACACTGCCTCCTCTGAACGCTTTGAATAGAACCTCTTTTCTCGACGTAAATCGTGTCAATAGTATTGCAATCCGTCTGGCCCATCCAATTGGAATTTCTTTTCGTCTGAAAGCACTACATTTTGCCATTTGTCTCCAAATGCAACGTATTTTTTTTTTTTTTTTTGCAAATTCCAGACGGCACATTTTATGCTTCACCATCAATGGAGGTTTCCCTTTCATTTTCGAGTACCGAAAGTTCGGATGCACTGCTATAAGTCGCTGTACTGTTCTTCTTGAACATGGAAGTTGTAAATCTTCAACAATAGCCGCCGGAGACAGATTTTTATTGGAAAAGCTACAAAATATGCGTCTTTTTTGTCTATCAGTCAAAGAACTTGGTCTCCCGGGAGATCGTCTTTGGAAATAATTTTCAGGATTCTTCAAAAAATTATTAATAACAGACTTATACTTCGCAGCAACTTAACTTGGCAGTGACGTCACTACGGGTGGATGACGTCAGCGTGACGTTAGCCTATGAAAAACGAGCTAGATAAAACATCACAGCCTACTTGGCGAATAAGAGGAGATCGCTGATTGCTTGTGAGCTCTTATTGGCTCCGCCCGTAGTGACGTCACTGCCAAGTTAAGTTGCTGCGAAGTATAGACCTTTTTATTTTATCAGCAATAGCGCGGGAACTTAGACCACATTTCTGATATATGCAAGAATCTGCCCTTTCTCTTTTTCGGTTAATGGCTTACCTCTACCCATGTATAACAACGTTCTCACTGACGAAACCACGTGCTGGAATGCTTGCTTTATCTTCTGGCTATTCACTACAGCATCGGTCATATGCAAATTTTGGGCCCAGAGTGAAATTTGCATAGTGGCCCTATAATTTCATGCAACTTGCGTCTTGCTTCAAAACAGAGGTTAGCAACAAATCTCCCACATTATTAAATTTTATTGTTTTTTTGGTCGCTGTCGATTGTTATCACAATATTGCATATAATACATAAATACATTAAGCAACATTTTTTAGCAATCTTATCTCTTTTTGATAGGATATTGTAGCTGGCCCTATATTTTTGTCTGGGACTGTATATAATATTTAACTAGAATAACCAAATTGATAGATATACAAAAAAAAGATGAAAAGAATAAACTAATTAAACATAACTAGCATAACAAAAAATAATAAAGATGCAAATTACAGCAGATTAGTAATCGTTTTCAGTTACATCCAAAACAATATTTTTAACTTCTTCCTCACCAACAACTAATATTTTTATTAACCTACATTAGTACTGCCGAGCATCTCCTAACAGATAATACAATGTTTCCAGCAAACGCAGTAGCGTGGGGAACATAATTTGCAGACCACTGGGGAGTAGAAATCGATTACGAAACATCACCTGTTCTTGACAGAAGGGTTAAGTTTTACTTCGGTATTTGACGAAGGAGTGGACAAATCTTGTTCCCTGGGAAGCTTGAGAATAGATCTTGAATACTGCTTCTGACAGGAGCGTTTCTCGCAAGAAGTGCAACTGGGACTTGAAAGGGAATTTGTTTCGAATGAATAGGGTGAAGATTTTGCGAGTTATGCGATGAATTTCTGACCTCGTTATTAAGTTTTGAGAACATTTGGAAAGGAATGAATGGTACGATGTTAGTTTTAGTTGGAGTTTTTGAGAAAATGTTGCTTGTTGAATTCAGAACTAATAACAAGATTTTACAGTACTTGAAGTTAAGAATAATTCAACATCAATATTATTTAATTCGACATCAGTGCTACTATGTAAAATATAATTAAGTATATTAAAAGCCTTTATTCCCCATATAAAAGTAAAATTGGTATAATTATTACCATCACTTTTAAAGTTATGTTTTGTGAAAAGAATGGTTAAATATTCTGCTGTGTGCAAATATACAGAATTTTTACACTGCCATATATCTATTTTCACCGTTACACATAAATAGGACAAATACATAAAATCTCTGTTATTACATAACATCAAATTAATAATAAATCAGGTTAAACTACTGGTAAATAAATGTCATTTATATGATCAAAATTAAGAACGTAAGATAAATCTAGTTTGACTTCTTAGACTTCTTAACTGTTTTGTTTTTCCTCAAACTTTAGAATATAGAGAACATTTGTGTGTAAGGTTCTCTAATAAAAACTGTTAATTAATTCAGAGCAACGCGTAGGTACTAAGACGGTACAGATGCAAATAACTAACAACTTTTACTTACTTTTAACATTCTAAAGCTTTAATACGGTCATCATAATCATGATGAAACTGCCATCATTGGTAAAATAAACAATAATAACCGTTTACACTGGGCGAATTATTCAAAAAAATCTGATATTTTTTGAAATAATTTAGTATTTCCAATTTAACTTTAAATCAGTTTTTGAAAAACCGTTTCTTTTAAAACGAGTATAAAGACCAGTAATACCATGGTGTGTTAAATAAGGAAATTAAGTTTCTATGAACATTTATGATATAGATATTTCCTTACACGTAATTATTGCTGTACCTTGCAATAGCATCTCGTTAGACCTGTAACTATCTCAGCATCACTTTTTTTAATTTTTGATCTATGTGAGTTAAACCTCCCACAAGTGGTGATGTACAGGGGGGGGGGGCATTTGTTTCGGACTTAGTAATGAAAAAGAATAAGGTATAACTTCAGAAAAAAA
>JAXGGA010014633.1:0-31509 GCA_038373865.1 Uloborus plumipes
GGGGATATGAGTAAACAGAGAAGAGGAAAAAATCCTTACTAGTAAAATTTGCTAGGCGTAAAAGCAGAGTAAAGGAGAAAAATTTCCTATTCTTATACTAAATTCAATAACAAGTATTTTAATTGTTAAGAAATACAAACTGGTAACAGATAAATATTTTAAATCATTGAGTGTTTTTCCTCTTTTGGCACCAATGACATCGGTTTCCAATCCCGTAAGTTTCAGGCTTAGCCGCATTTACTAAAAAATGTTATAATTTGAGTGATCTATTACATGGAAGTTCCAAACACATCTTATCAGACGTAGAAACTTTTTTTCTTTCTTAGTTTCTTTGTTTCGGTATGATTGTTTTAAATTTTCCAGCATGTTTTCACGCCAAAAATGGCGAAAAACATTTTAAATGTTTTCAATTAATATATTTGTTAATTAATGTCATCAGAAGAAGCGACCTATACTTCGCAGCAACTTAACTTGGCAGTGACGTCACTACGGGCGGATGACGTCAGCGTGACGTTAGCCTATGAAAAACGAGCTAGATAAAACATCACATCCTACTTGGCGAATAAGAGGAGATCGCTGATTGCTTGTGAGCTCTTATTGGCTCCGCCCGTAGTGACGTCACTGTCAAGTTAAGTTGCTGCGAAGTATAGCTCAGAACACTCGATTTCTTCAATTTTCAAACTTTTTTTTTCAAAATCCGTTTAGGCTGTACAATGCCACACAAATCGACAGATACACAGACACGTCAAACTTATAACTCCCTTCCTTGTTGCGTCAGGTTTACAAACTCATTGCAATTATTTACTCCTGAATTCTTGCACTGCGTAAATTTAGTAAACCTCAAAACCTTCTCTTCTAGTGTTTTTCTAAGAAAATCGCAAAGAAAAATTTAAATTTTGAAGACTCAGGTTGAAGAGGTGAAACGATAGATGAAAAAAAACAACAAATTCACACAGATCTATATGTATGCTAATCGCTTTCCTTTCAAGTACTTGAAAAGGGTTGGTTGAGGTTAAAACTGATGCTAGAAGATTGTGGCGCAAATATTTGCTTGAATACCTTCTGTGCTACAAGGGAGGAAAAAAAATCTTGAACATTGTAATGCTTTAGAAATTCAAATGACTTCTTTCGGGGTATACAAGCTTCTTCGAAATTTTCTTCTTTTGAAGTGTTTTATCTGTTTATTGAAAGCAGGATACAAGATTTGTTTTATGATTGCTTGTATGTGTAATTTATTCGCTTCCCAAAATAACTGATTTCCAAGTTTTATGTTTTGGTTTAGTACAGTAGTTTGTTTAGATTTTTTTTAATGGATTTAAATTTAAGCGTAAAAAACGATGAATTCTAGTTTTGAAATTAATAAATACATGTAAGCTTTTACACTGTGTTTCACAAAGGTTTATTTTTGTATTAAATTCAATTTACATTTTTAGATTTTTTATGCATTCTAAATATTTCAGAAAAAGAATACTTATAAATAATCACCTTACAGATAGCTCAAATACTGACACCGATTTTTTTTTTTGGAGAAAGACTATGCTATTCGATGCATGTCGTGAGTTAGATGACCAGCAACAATTGGAAAGAGGGTTACTTTAAACTAGATTATAACTATTAAAAACTATTAAAAATTCTGTCACAGAGAACTGAGATATTAAAAAATGCAATGTTTAAGATCAAATATTTGAAAAAGCTAACTTCAAGTGGAGAGTTTAAAGATAAGAGTAAAAATTTTGTATAATACTGATATAGAATACATTGCAATAGGAACTTGCAAAACCTACAATTGCTATAGTCGATCCGCTCGATTGTAAACATGTTTGTTACTCCATTTGAGTGGACTTAACATCATTTGGAGTTGGATAAGCAAACACCGAAAAGAAATATCTTAACATACTTATATTTAATAGCATTTTTATCATGCTCATATTCTCCTATATACATTAAAGGAGAAACTATTCACAATGCTACTTAATAAAATAATTATTTTTCACTGCTAGTTGCCTGGTCGGAGGTATAACAACTCATGGTCAAAGGTACAAATTTATGTTGTACCTCTGACCACATTACTAAAAAACCACGGTTTAAAATATCAAATAACCCGTTTTAAAAGTCAAAGCGGAACCTTAAAAAGCTTTAAAATATTTAAAATGTATTGATTCCATACAATAAAGTTTTTAAAAAATGAATCTAGTCATAATATTCAAGAAAAAAATTACATTTTGAAAAGTAATCAAAGGAATAACAACCTTCGTTTACAAATTTATAAAAAAAATTATACTTCAATACTTGAAGCAACAGAAGTAAAGAGAAAATTCGTCTTTGAAATTCAAAGCTTTAAAATTAAACCGAAACCGCAAAAATGTTCGTATCTCACACATTCAAAAAGGTCCATTAAAATAGAAATGCTCTCTTTAAGTAAAATTAATGAGAGGACAGATAATTAGTAAAGTAAATGAATTAATAAATCATTAAAATGTGAAATAATTTGCCATATTCAAGATTAAAAGTCAAGATCAACACGAGAATTTCCGTTACAATAACCCATACTCATATCAAAAGATACAAAATGAACCTCTGATTTTTTTTTAATACCTTTAAAAATGAAGTGCGATTTTTTCAAAACTTAAACCCGTTGATAGATCCTAATTTAGCAAATATTTGTAAATCTGTCATTCTTTGATTATTTTATAGTCAACATATATTATAGACGAATGTTAAAGCTATATGTTGAACGCAATCAGAGCAAATGTTTTATTTTAATTTCTTTTTATTTTTTTGAAAAGTTTGGAATATTTAGACTGTTTTTAAACCTTAAAATTCTCGTCAAAGTCTAAATTTTATTTGGCTAGAAAGAGGCTGAATTTATTTTGAGTTTCAATACAACAAAGAAAAGATTGCGCAGCAGATATTCATCAAATTTAAAACGAATACTTAAGAGCAAGAATCTGAGAAACTGTCACGCCTAGCATTATGGGGTGATTCATGACCTCTCAGATTTTCTCCCAAAAATTACTAAATGTTTATTATCGTATTGAAAGACCAAATTCAGAATGTTTTGCTCTAAAGTTGAGTTGTTTAGTTTTTATGGATCACTAAAGTTGAAAGTGCGGCATCAAAAATTAAGCGGATTTTCAAGGCATGGAAGTTGCTGTGAAACAAAACTCTTACCAGGAACTGTTTAACTCCAATTTTCTTTTTGTATATGGAATATAGAAGGGTGAAACTTTACAAAATGAATGTTAAATTTGAGGTAAGTTGTTGCCGTAAGGTCAGTGAAGGCCCTCAAAACAAGGCATTTTTGACGTTTTTTATCGTTTTTGAGGTCCAAAAACAGCTTGTACATTTCAGTTGGCACGGCAAAAGTGGTATCGTTTGAAAGACCAGTGTAAGCACTTTAAAATAATGTATAACTAACCGAGGAAAGTTTAACGTACTTTTAGTTGCGTAAGGTTAAAACATGAAAAATGTCATATTTTAGCGATATTCAAACGGTCATAACTTCCTCTGCCAACAACATATTGAAATATTTTTTTTGCCAATGTCATACTCTATTCTTTGTCTTAACAGAACAGTTGAATTCTTTGAGGCGAAATGTGAAATTTATTTTTACAAAAAATACACAGGAAAAAATACATTTTTTGTAAAAAAATTTTTCACATTTCGCCTCAAAGGACTCAACTGTTCTGTTAAGACAAAGAATAGAGTATGACATTGGCAAAAAAAAATATTTCAATATGTTGTTGGCAGAGGAAGTTATGCCCGTTTGAATATCGCTTAAATATGACATTTTTCATATTTCGGCATTACGCAACTAAAAGCACGTTGAACTTTCCTCGGTTATTCATACATTATTTTAAAGTGCTTACACTGGTCTTTTAAACGAAACTACTTTTGTCGTTCCAACTGAAATGCACAAGCTGTTTTTGGACCTCAAAAACGCTAAAAAACTTAAAAAATGCCTTGTTTTGAGGGCCTTCACTGACCTTACGGCAACAACTTACCTCAAACTTAACACTCATTTTGTAAAGATTCAACCTTCTATATTCCATATACAAAAAGAAAATTGGAGTTAAACAGTTCCTGGTAAGAGTTTTGGATCACAGCAACTTCCATGTCTTGAAAATCCGCTTAATTTTTGAAGCCGCACCTTCAAATTTAAGGATCCATAAAAACTAAACAACTCAACTTTAGAGCAAAACATTCTGGATTTGGTCTTTCAATAAGATAGTAAACATTTGGTAATTTTTTAGAAAAAATCTGAGAGGTCATGAATCACAGGCGTGACACTCTCTCAGATTCTTGCTCTTAAAGAAATTAAAATAGGGTATATCAATCACAAAGACAATGAATTAGCCACTAAGCGACTTTCAGCTTTTTGCGAAGTTAAATCAATAAACGATTTACTTAATTGCTATGAAGTGAAAATATTTTTTTTTATTTTCACATACATTTATGCATGTACGCATGTACACATGAATATACGCATGTGCGCAGAAGAATGGATCTGTATTGAATAATAAATAGGGTGCATTGAAAACTTTTTTTGTGTCAAATTCCCAACAAAGCTAAAAAGTTGCCTTATGTTATTAGTATGTGTGTAACCTTTTTTCTTATCTTATTTAACCTTTTAACTGTCATGCTCGAGATAATCTCGGGCACAGCACTGGTGTTCGAAAATGTCCCGCCCGAGTATTACTCGGGGTTTTTTTTTTTTTTTTTTTTTGAGTGCATCGTATTGTTATACCCGAATATATATCGGGAGACTTTTATTTCGGCTTCATTTCTTTGTCAAATCCGACTGTTTCTCGGGTTTGTGCTTGAAAAAGTGTTTCCAGTTATACCACACAAGACTGAATTACTGAAAGGTATTCGCCTTTATTTTTTCATTTTTTTTCGAAAATAATAATAATTATTTTTTTTTCATTTTTAGAAACTAATGATCCACTAGAAGCGAACTTTGCAACTGCCATGTTGAGTGGCAGTAGCCTCAATCAAATATGCAGTGGCTACAAGACTTTAAATATTTTACCCACGTGCTTCAAAATATCAATTTTTAACCATTAAGTATATTTTATTTTGTACTAAACATTTGATTTTTGCAATAAAAAAAATTGACAATTTGTGCACCCAAAACATCAAAATAACTTGACAGTTAAAGAGTTAATATATTCAGGTACTTCTAGGCCTGTTTACTATACAAAATTTGTTACTTTTCAATATTTTCTTTTATAAGTAAGAAGTTGTATTCCTTAGTTCTAAAAGGGCCAAAAAGTTGCCATGTATGTTATAAAAGGAGCACTCTAATGAGAAATCTAGCCATTATAATAAATGCATGGGATCAGAAAAGAAAAACTATAAACATTGCTTCAACTTCCAGGCATTCTAAGAATATTGCGTTCCCTTATGCGTTTAAAAAGATTTGAGCTAAGTGAACAACAACGTAAATTTGAATTTGTGAGAGATAAATGGGTGTCTTTATTAGCTTTTCTTTCTTCGAAACTCTTGCGACATTTTTGCAAATAAAACTTTAAAATGAGCCCCATTTTTAGCAAAGAAATGTTGCATAACAGTGTTAAGAAACAGGTTTTGTTGTATTTCATGACGTTATTGATATCCTTTTATTATTTTCCCGAAAGAAAATAAT
Source organism: Uloborus plumipes (assembly GCA_038373865.1). Classification (NCBI taxonomy): domain Eukaryota; kingdom Metazoa; phylum Arthropoda; class Arachnida; order Araneae; family Uloboridae; genus Uloborus; species Uloborus plumipes. The sequence continues at coordinate 5,648 of JAXGGA010014633.1, forward strand.
TCATAATAGATTGTGTCTGTCTGATTGATTAATGATCTGAAATTATCCATTACGATTTGCTTTAAATTCTTCATAAGCTAGCTGTTTTGATAGAAAGTGCGAGATCATTATTGTCCTTTTGTTGCTATAGATTTCCAAAATCAATAAATGAAATTTATTTGCAACTGATACTACGGCCCGAATTGATAGTGGATCCCTCACTTTTTTATTCCGATAACTCTAACAGGTTGAGGCAGCAATTTCGTTTTTTTTTTGTGAGCTTTAAAATTAATAAATGGTAATAGCAAAGTAAAATCATTTAAATACGTTAAACAATACATTAGTACTGAAAATGAATCGACACATAAAATGTTGCCAAAGTGCATAAACTGTAAATCATTACACATCTAAACGATTAGTAAGAAATGTGGCCCCGAAATGGGACAGAGCTTCATCCCAACTTCAAAAGTTAATCGAGTCTTAATGCGAGCATAAAAGTAAGAGGTTGGACAAATGCGATAAAAACATTTTTTTGATAGAATTTACTTCAAGAAATGAAATGCCGTGAAATTTACATATATAAGGCACACACAAAAGAAATGATTGCGTTTTGCAATGTAATTGTTTAGATGTGTAATGATTTACAGTTTATGCACTTTGGCAACATTTTATATGTCAATGCAAAAAATGCAAAATGTTTTGAAGCAGTTCTGCACATTGAAATAAAACTCTCCAATGCTGCAAGCAATATTTTAAGAAGTTGCTAAGCAGAATTCAGTTTAAAGTTAATAAACTTTAATCCCCCAGCCCCGACATGAAGAAATTGTACACATTGCATATACTTGAACGGCAACTGTTAGCAAATAAGGGTGGTTAGTTGTTATATCAGATTTATAATTTCACAAAGTTAAACATTAAAGAACTCCGTTTTAACATACACCTTCCCATTTATAATTTTACAATAGCTCGTGACTGTATTCCATAAAGTATTAGCTTTAAAACTCTTCAAAAACTTCAATGATAGTTTAAATGTTTTCAATCTCCTAAAAAATTCATTTTAAGCAAGCAATTGGGTTTTTTAAGTCATTATTTAGACTGCCTGAAAGTACTGAAGAGAAGCTTCCAAAACCTTTCTTGTAATCAGGCCCTGCTGGCCCCATACCCACTTAGAATCAAATATTTTGCCAAACCTATTAATATTGTTTTTCATTCCTGCGTACTCAACATACTGTGAAGACGGAATAAATTGAAATCTGATGATACAAGCCCTGGTTTGTGAGACTAGATTTTTGAGATTTAATTTTTTTTGTCATGTTTACAAAAACTTCAAAATCATGAATGAATGTATGAATCTAAAATGATAACTAAATGCAATTACGTTTTTCATACACAGGTTTAGAGGAATTATCGACTGAAGAACTCAGACTTCCGACCTAATATTACAATTCTGCCCTCTCCCCCTTTAAGTTGTGTGTTTATATTTTAATGAAGACCCCTACAAAACCTAAGTCCTAACCCACTCTTTTCTTAAGGAAAACTTGTATCGATACCCTATTTTTGTGTCTTTCCTGTTTTATGCATCGTTTTGCTTCCAACATTTTGATAATTGAAAGTGAATTAAGCATAAGGAAAAATACTTTTAAGCAATTTTCAACGTAAGCAAATTTGAGTCCAAATGAGATCAGAAAATATCGTAAACTTATGTAGAACAATCATTACATTTTTAAACTCGCGCATATTGAAACTTTTAAAGACAGAAAAACTTTTACACGGTAGGTAATAATAGGACCCTTAGTTGGTGTGGTGATTTTTTGCAACGTACGTGGAAAGGTATAACCCCAACGTAATGTTTCTCGTGCACCACATATAATATAGCAAACTAAAGTTGGAAATTTCCCAAATGAGTTTTACATTAATTATTAATTTAATCCAAATCGGAACAGTCGTACCGTAAGTGACTTACATATGCATACAATTGCTTATATGTAAACTTAACAAAATGCTTAAATGAAAAAGTCCAATTCTTCGGGAATGCAAGGCATAGTGAGTTTATAAGCTAAAAATCAGTCACCATCACTCCTACCATGTACGGAAATAAACTATTTATTATAAATAATAATTGTTTCCACTATAAATTAAGTAATTGTTAACAAGATGTAACCTACTATTTTTAATCCAAAATAGCATTTAATGTGTAAACAACAAGGTTGAAATAAAATATTTATAATGCAAAACAGGTACATAAACTACTTTGTAAATGAAACATAAAATTGACTCACCCGTCGTCAAATTTCAATTAATTTCTACCATCTTATTTGTCGGTCCATTTCTGCATACGTATTCATTAATTTCTTAGAACTTAATAGATGTCTTTTGCAATAACAATTTCTGGTTCATTACGCAACCACCAGCATAAAACAACACTGTATGTCAATCACACAACCAGACAATCCATACTATTTATTATTTTGCACTCCGCTTTAGCTTTGTACCAATTTTTCAAAGGGAAACGTCAAACAAAACGAGCAAGGTACTTTCGGAAATCACTTCGGCAGGTTACAAGTTGCAGCAACGACACGTGAAAAACCTCACTTTAACTGATAATGGTTACAGTTTAAACCGTCCACGATTAAATTACTTTTTGAAAAACAAATCATAAAATCAATACCTATAGAAATCAAATAATTCTAAACCACGTAAAATGCTTATTATTATTATTTTCATGTATTTACTTATTATTTATTATTCGTCTTTCTTTGACTTCTTTACATACCAAAGTGTATTTGCAAAGCAACTATAGCTTGTATAGTGTAATTTTATGTAAAGAATTGTAACTTCAGAAATTCTGATGTGTTTATTTAGTTAAAAACGAAAATATTAATTATAAAGTCTTGAAAAAAAACAAATTACTTTCCCGTATTTAGCATTTCTTTTTGGCAATGATCACTTGCTGCCTATTAGTTTTTGACGTACGTACGGTTTCAAGCACGAATTTTTACACTGGTGCTACTGCTGTTTACAAAATATATGCTTTGCAGTGTTTAACTTTAGAAATGCATAAGTATGCTCAAGGAAATTTACTTTCCACTCAGGATGTACTATAAAACTGTCTAGAGGACAAAGTATTTACTGAAGTATTTCGTTTTTGTCAAGTGCAAGGTATTTATATTTTCATTTCTATTCCATACTGTAAAGAAATTTATCTAATTCTACTTTTAGTTAAATTGAATTATGATAACGTTTAAAACTCAATAGTACATATGTAAACTGAAAGCAGGCCCGTCATTTAGGGGGCAGGGGGGGATCAATTGCCCCCCCCCCTGACTTTGAGAAATCAATGTATTTACATATAAGTGGGCGTAGTTTTTTATGTTTTCCGATGAAATTGCATTGTGTTTGGACCCTTTGCCCCCCCCCCCCCGAAAAACTTGAAATGACGTCCCTGACTGAAAGCCAAATTAAATGTTTTTGATTATAATATAGATGTTCTGATCATGCCGATGTGGAAATTAGTTCTACGAGCGAAATAATTATCCCTGATTGTGTTTTCATGATTTATTTCAGTTTTCGACTACACGGTACAAAGTTTGGTAAATAAAATCAACTGAAGGGGCGGGTTCTTACGAGAAAAATAAATAAAAAAATCATTCACATGTTTTATATTCGAATGTCATTCCTTTTGAATACTGAGAGCGATTTTGAATGGAATTGAACCTAATGATGCAAATGTTATCCATTTTCTCGTAACACACAAGGAAAGTTAATATGCTTGTTGTAACTAGAATTTAAACAAGCTGTTTCCTACTCTAAGAGATTTTTTTTTTCATTTGATTGTTTTTAAGTGCTTTGTTTCACTGTGTATTTTTACAAAATAATAAAAACAATTAAATCCCATAAAACATGTTTAGAAATTGATTTGGTTTATTTCGATTATTTTTGCATGTAAACAAGAAAATTGATAGTTGTTAGTAGAATTTGAAAGGGTATATGAGTGTTCACCACTACATGGGCGATTCTCTGAAAACTGGTAATTGGCTGTCCGGACTGAGTATTTTAAAAATAATAAAGTGTAATAAAGTAATTATCGCTCTTAATACAAGTAAAGCATTAATACTTTTTGGCCCATTTGTATTTGGAGTGAAAACAATTTTTTTTTTTCTAAAAATTATCTTAGCGCCAAAAACACAGTCCCCTGGCTGTCCCAATCCCATAGTCTGACTGTTAAAGATAGTATTTCAAAAAACCTATTAACACTACATAAATTTGGCAATTAATATCTAAAAATAGAATAATGAAGTTTATTTTTCTTATGAAATAAGGTATAATTACGTATTTCTAAAGCTTAAAATTGTCATGTAAATTCTGTCCGGAGTTTTTTCAAACAGTCCCCTGCACCAAATTCAAAGCTGCAATACGAAAAATCTATAACTTTTGCAAATTCTTTTTGGCATGAAGTTTAAAGTAATCAGTGTGAGTTTGCCGAAATCGCCGAGAACGGTGTTGAAACGCTACTTTGCTTAGATTGAGAGCCACATTTGTGCTGAAAGTATGCATCGTGATCGTTGCGAAAACAGTCCTCTGGAAAGTGATTTTATTAATGTCAATTAATTTAATTGCAAAACATATTAGTTATTATGTCCACGATTTGTGCCTCAATTTATAGGTAGTCTCGTAACTAATTATGTTCCAATAGTTTTGCAGATATTACGCAACAAACAGCAAAAACACAGTCATCTGGCACAGTCCCCTGCCTAGTTATACTAGGCGGAGGACTTACCCCCTATCATGATTTATCAGAAAAACACAAACTTCAATTAGCCCTCTTTCAAACTAAAGTAATATTCATTTTCTGAGCAATAGCATTATAATTATACGAACATTTCAAAAAACCGTGCCCGGACAGATTTCGTGTGAAAAATGACGAGTTTACAGAGAATCGCCCACATAAAAAATAATCAAGTAAAAAAATCTTCAAAAAGGAAACAATTTAGTTTTTAACTCGGGAGGACGCGCGGGGTCATTTTATGACCCCAAAGCAGTTTTCTAACTCCAATTCCAAGAAAACTTAACACCAGTTCACTCCTTTCTTCTCATTAGCTGAGTTTCTACCCCCCATTCACCTTTTGTTACTAATTCGGAGGTATTTCTGCCATTTGTATTCAGCCAAGATACGTTTGGTCAGTTATTGGGGTCATTCTATGACCCCGCGCGTCCTTCCGTTTGCTTGAAAGATCAACTATTTTGCCTGCCTGATACGGTCAGTTTGCTGCTTTTTTTTTTTCAATTAAAATAATTTTGTACTTTGAAACATCCATATAAAAAGTATTCTTTATGCTGATTAGTAAATATATTTCTGAAATATTTTTAGAGGAAAAAATGATGGCAAAATAATACTTATTTAGAAATTTATCAAATGGAATGAAAGGGACACTTATTCAATTAAATTATCATCTCCCTTTCATTCGACCAGGGTGAAATGCACTTAAAGTATAACTATAATCAAAATAATATTTTGTTGATCTTCATACATGCAGTATAAAAACACAAGAGAATATAAAAATAAATTAAGCCAACAAAAATCACCTTCGATTAAAAGTTGAAACATTTATATTTAGATCTATCAAGTTCTCTTTAAAATCATCAATTCTGGAATGATAGTTGTTATAAATATTGTAAATTATATAAAATGTAATTAATTAATGTAATTAATATGAGCTTTGTGTAAAAAATATACGCCCCATGCCTTTTAACAGAACTGCAGAAAGAAGTGAGTTTGTGTATCACATTTTTCTCTAAATGATAGGTTTAAATGTCTGTAATTGTACAGCAATATGGTTTTAAGAAAGAAATATGAAAATAAATAAGTTTTCATCTGCGTAGGAAGAAACTTTGATTTGGGGTCATTTTATGACCCCGCGCGTCCTAACGTTTGTCTCGGAGACGCGCGTTCTCCCGGGTTAAGTAAACTGCATTGTGAATATAATAGAGTGTAGTGTTTCTTTTCCTAGTTATTCATACACGTATAAAAACTAAAACATAAAACAGTTATTTTTATTAGTATGTCTGTGACATAAATCATAAAAAGACGGAAATTATTACTTCATTTACGGACACTTTAGTAGCCTAATAATTATGTTAGTACTTGTATGCAAATACTGTGACACCATTTTACTGCAAATGATTGGAGTTGAACGTTTAAAATACCAGGAGTAGTAGAGAAAAAATTTAGCTTTATAATTCAGTTTTTAAATGAAAATGTGCACTCATTAGAGAAGTATTGAAAACAATTATCATGTGCATTTTTTTTATTGATTTCAATGCCCCAGTGGGCGTAGACTTACGATGTGATAAACCTGCCACTGAGCCTGCACAGTATTGCTCACCGAAGGGTCCCGGGTTCGATCCTAGACGATCAAAGTTCCACCGTCTTCATTAATGGTACAGTTACCATTAATGAAGACGGTGGATCTTGGCGACGTTAAATAAGGGTCGTGATCACAAAGTCTTCTAAATGAATCGATACCTCGGGTGGTAATGGACCCGTTGTTTTCTAGGCTCCTAGTCTGGAACAAAAGAACAGTATACCAGTTCTCACTATAAGAAATTGTGTTCGCATCCTTGCCTAATATCATAAAATATTTTATCGAAAGTTTTTATTCTAGACTCATTCCAGACAAAACTAGTTTTAATTTAAAATTTGAAGGTTTTTCCTTTGGCACAAGTTCTATTTGTGCTTTATATTTTTAAACTAATTTCCGTTCAGAAGAGATGAAGTTTTTTAAGAAACGCATTTAAAATTTTAATGTCATTAGTGAAGATTGTTTACTTTAACTTCTTAAGAAGTAACTGCTATTTCTACTATGAAAATTTTAAATTCATAATTTATGCCCCCTCACCTTATTCTGTTTTGTTCCATAGATTCATTAAAATTCGGAGGTTTTTCTAGATAGATCTATCTTCAAAAATAGATTATGGCATATTATATCCGTAATATTTTTTAGCAAACTCAAGGCAATAACACGAACTAAAGGTCAAAATCGTCTCAATTATTTAAAATTATACTTTTATTTAAGGTCAAAATGTTAGCCTTTTTCCCTTGTGTAGTAAAAGTGTCAAACAATTAAACCGAAATGATGTTTTCATCAATATAAAGAGATTATTGTTGTGAATAAAATTTGGATGAAAGTGTTTGCCTCTACCTCTCAGGAATTTCATTTGACTCTTTAGAAGAGAAAAATACAATCAGTATTTAAAAGTTTAATAAGCTTTCAATGGTTTTACTTGCTTTTCTTCCCGCATAATATTACATAAAAAATAAAGGTTTACATTTTCTTTTTAAGACAAACTACTCTTTTTTTAAAGCAGATATTTGACAGCGTTGGAACTTTTATCGCATTATTGCTAATATAAATTAAAATAGTTATTTTTTTAAAAACAAAGCATTTGTTAAGAGTATTCTGAAATGTGCTGGAGAAAATGAACACTGTTTTTTCAGAAACAACACCAATAATTTTATTTTATTGAGTTCTTTTATTTTATTAAATACACTTTATTAAACACATTAAGTGAAGGTTTTGTCAAAAATATCAACAAGAAAGGAATAAGTAAATGTGCATATTTATAGATAAATCTGAATAAATTTTAAGTTTAAATTAAAGGTCCATGTTTTGCTGTCTTCTTAAAATTAATTGAAACTTTGGAATAAAAAGCAAATAAAAAAAACACTTTTCGGAAATATTTAAAGCATTTAGATTATTTTAATATTAATAATTGAACGAAATGTTTTTCAACTTTAGGATTCGAAGGAAGGAGAACTGCAAAGATGACATCAAAATTTGAATTGACAAGCTATGAAAAAGCCCTCGCGAATAAGCCTAGGTTCGGATGTCAAAATAATATTTTTAAGGATAGTTGAGTGAAATTCGAAACACTGATATTTTCTGACACTGAGTTTCAGTGAAATGCATCTACTCGAAGCGGTAAGAACATATCTTATTCTTTTTATCTACTATAGTTTCCTTCTCAACACACGTAAGTGAGGCTCCTTAGAAAAAAATTCATCATTACCTATTAACATTTAATGAAATATATGAACTGAGACAAAATGGCTACATGTTTAATAGCCTTCACATAATTTTTCGGTCTAAACTGATATTTTTCAACAAATGAGATATGTTTCACTTACATTCGAACCCAGGCCCGTCATTTAGGGAGGGGGGGGGACAGTTGAATCGCCCTGACTTTGGAAAATCAATGTATTTGAAGGTACCCAAGTAGCACGCTTCGTTTTTTAAAGGTTGTAAAATGGTTATTAACGTTGTGACAACGGATAAAAAACGTTTATAAAACGTTTAAACGTTTTTTGTGCTGCCTGGGTAAGTGAGCGTAGTTTTTTTAAGGGGGGGGGGGGTACTTTGAGTAAACACTCTTTGTGGCCCGCCCCTCTGGAAAAGTTTGAAATGACAGGCCTGTTCGAACCTTAGCTTTCCAACTCTATAGTGTGTATAATAATTATTAAATTAATAGAGCAGAAATATTGACTAATTCATGCAGCACATGACACGAGGTCGACTTTGGCTGTCCCGCACGTGACTCATAAGCTTTAATGAGAAAAATTATTAAACAAGAGTTAACTGTGTCAGGAGTATCCTTGCACCAAATTCAAACCTTAAAAAATGTGTTTACTATTGTTCAGTTAAAATGTAAAGAGTTATAGCTAAACTTCGGTGAAAATTTTGAGCCCCAGTGTTCCGCAAGTGACGGTGGAATGGCTCTATACTAGTTTTAATCCACATCTAAATTCAGTCTGAACTGTAACAAACCAGCTTGACTTTTTGAGAACCTCAGTGTAAGGTCCTGTATGTCATACCAGTAAAACTGTCAGTCATCTGTACAACCGAAGTTAATTTTTTGCATCTCTATCTCTACTAATAATAAAGCTGAAAGTTTGTGTCTCTTTCTTCCTTTCCTTCTGTCTGTCTGTCTGTCTGTCACGCGCGTAGCGCCAAAACCGTTCTGTCGATTTTCATGCCACTTGGTACAAAATTAGTTTGTAGCATATAGTTTTGCACCTCGAAGCGATTTTTCGAAAATTCCATTTCGTTCTTTTTCTATTCGAATTCTTAGCGGAAATTCTATAAAATAGGGAAGAAATATTTCACACACATTTTCAAGTCTTATGTCATTCGAAAGCTTGAAATTTTCTGCACAAAATGAAGTTTTTTCGAAGTTTCTACGATCATCAGGAGAGCTGTAACAATTGTTTTTAGAATCCCGGAATTCAAGGCTTACCTTCAGTAAAGCAAGCCAAACGATTCTAAAATGGTTTTACTCGAGAATAAAATTTGTTTGAAAATAGAGATGAAATGAATTATTTTATCAACGGAAATCAACTTTTCATGTTGTTACCATGGTTACGTGTTCATACTTATTTTTGTTTCGTTCTTTTTCCAGCGTTGCCAGACGTAGTATTTTTGATACTACGGTAGTATTTTTTTGGCCCAAATAAGGAGCGTAGTATTTTTCTGGCAACCCTGTTTCCAATATACTAATGACTTAATTAAAAGATTTGGCGGATTTTTTTTTTTTTTTTCATTTTCATAGATTTCGCATTTCAGCAATATTGATTTTGGCAACGTTAGTAGGCGCGTCTATCGCCCATTTAGCGAGAAAGGGGTACCCAAAGCACAAAGATTAACCAAATATCGTATAAATTGCGACATTGCATCGATCTTTTTAAAGTGTTTCATTTCGGCAAATGTATTGTTTTGTTTTTAAAGCTAGGAAAGGAAACTTTCTTCTTCTTTCAAATTTTGGTAAGATTTCTGTTGGTTTCTGTGAGCAACAAAATTGTTCTTATTTTCTCTTTTGGCTTATTTTTGTGCATCTCCCCTTGGGGTTGCATTCGAATGTCCCAAGGGGTGTTTTACCCCTTTCATGGAGTAAATCAATCAGTGTTAATTTCAATGCAGACACTAGTGATATGAATTGGCGCGACCACTTGGCGATATATCGCCAAGCCTTCGGTCGCCAAGTATTTGTCGCCAATTTGGCGATTTAAAAAAAAAATTTTTTTTTGGTTCAATTTGGCGCTATTGGCGATATTTTGCGAAAAATCCACTGAATGATGTTAAAATCGGCGATATTTAGGAGATTAATAATTGTAAAACACTTTTTTTGATTGTTTCGTGGCAAACTAGGGATATAAATGTTTGAATTGTTATCTTGATCACTCCAAGCACTATTTTAGCACTTAAGTCATCTACTAAGAAATTTACACGTAAAAGGAAGAAGTGTGGGGTCCATACCAGATTTTTATATCATATACTTTGAAGGGATTATAGTTGAATTATAACTAAAATAGAGCTTTTTTTTGCAATATAAATTATTTTACAAATGAACTTTTAATTTTATACCAGAATATTAATCAGAAATATTAACCGTTTTTCGTACTGTTTGGTAAATTTTGGATATGCTTTCCTCTTTAACCATTTAAGCGGTTTGCCCGTACGTCATCAAAATGGCCGCTTTTACAGGTAAATACGTTTGTTTAACTCCCCCTAAAACTCCATAATATATTAAAATATTGCAAAAAACTCAAATATATTCATCTAAAAGCTCCTTAAAAAGAGCTATCTAGAAAAGATTTAAATTTTTCTTTCTAAGGTCCAAGAAAAACCCACCTGTGATGGACGTCTTCGATGCCATTTTGATGGACGTCATTACAGATGGGGACCTTGGACCTCAGAAAGAAAAAATTAAAATCTTTCTAAATAGCTCTTTTTAAAGAGCTTTTCAGATGATTACATTTGAGTTTTTGCAATATTTTGAATCTATGATGGAGTTTTAAGGGGGAGTTAAAAACAAAAACGTATTTTACCTGTAAAAAGCGGCCATTTTTTATGACGTCATCACAGGTGGGGCCCTTGACCTTAGAAAAGAAAAAAATAAAATCTTTATAAAATAGCTCTTTTTAAAAGAGCTTTTCAGATGATAATATTTTGAGTTTTTGCAATATTTGAATCTATGATGGAGTTTTTAAAGCAGTTAAAACGAAACGTATTTACCTGTAAAAGCGGCCATTTTAATGGACGTCCATCACGGAATGACCTTGACCTCCGATCAAGTGTCTCCCGCGTTTTTTTGTCCTCCTATGTGAATTTAAGCCCCACATAATATGTCAGACTGGTATCCGGAAGTGAAATATTTTTGCACAAACTCCACGGACTATTATGAACTGTTTACTTGGAGATTAGAGGAATTGGTGTTTTTTTTTTTCTTTGTTTTGTTTTTGTTTTCAAAATAGATTTTCATTATCTTGGTATTACATGTCGCACCCTTGTTACAAAAGTGCCACAACTCAAAAATTGTAATTTTTGAGTTATGACCGTCATTAGACGTAGTTTACACGTCTATTCAAAACAGCCAGAAGTTGCATTGAAAAATCAGCCGCCAGAGGGCAGTTATGGCGTTTTGTTGTTATCAAGATGCATAGCACCCCTTTTCCTGAAATGCCACATCTTGAGTTGTCGTCCAGCCGTCGTAGAAATAAACGTGCCATAAACTAAACGATTCATAGTTTTGAGATGTAAAATACTAAAAATGTGCCTAGTCAGCTCGGGAACAGTTTTTTGCAATTCCTGGAAAACGTAGTTTTTTGAGTTGTGGCACTTTTGTAGCAAGGGTGCGATGTGATGGACACTGACATGATTTTTTCTTGTCATAAGCTTTCTAAGTCGCTATAAATCTCCTTGCTAGATATGTTTTTCAGAAAACTCTAGTTCTATTATGTTTTTTACCCTTCGTATATGCATAATTTTTCAGCTCAACTAATAAACGACTGCTCAGCGCAAATTTAAAAATTGCTATTGAAATCTGTTCAATAAACAGGAAAACTGCCAACGTAGTTCTGCAGTAATATTCAACTATGAAATTAATGCAAATTTAGTGAAATAAACAATGGAAATAGTTAGGAAGGCTAAAGATTCTTACCAAACATTCGTAACAAATATTACCTGGCATTTTGATTCGACCAAAACTAAGTTAAATGCTCCTTTGCACTAAGAATGTTTAGCATTCTTGACAAACGTTTTCTTACTGAAAAGAACTGAATTCGCAGCGGACTGGTAAAGTGATTTCCTATTCAAAGTCAGCAAATCCTTCTATTGTTTACTTCTTACGCAATTTTCAAAGGCTCCAGTATATTTATATTCACGGAATAAAACTTAAAGAAAATATATAGTGTATTCCGACAAATGTTTTCCGTAGATACTATTTATCGAAGAGCATTTCTCCCAGCTGGATTTCAATATTTATCGAAACTAAATCCCAGGTCCATAAATCATGTGGCAGAGTGCTTTTTAAAATTTTTCTCCTTTACTATTCGGTTAAGAGCTTTATTCATAGACTAGCGGTACCCGCACGGCTTTGCCCGTGGTATAAACTTAAAAACTCATTTGTAAAAAATTGATATAGCAGAAAAAATACTCTATTTTAGTTATAATTCAACTATAATTCTTTCAAAGAATGATATAAAAGTTTGGCATGGACCCCACACTACTTCCTTTTACGTGTAACTTTCTTAGTAGATGCCTTAAGTGCTAAAATAGTGCTTGGAGTGAGCAAGATAACAATTCAAACATTTACATCCCTAGTTTGACACGGAACAATGCAAAAACTGTTTTACAATGATTAATCTCCTAAATATCGCCGATTTTAACATCATTCAGTGGATTTTTCGCAAAATATCGTCAATAGCGCCAAATTGAACCCAAATAAAAAAATAAATTTTTTCGTCGAATTTGTATCCAACTTGGCGATATGTCGCCAAATTGGCGTCAAACACTTGGCGACTAAAAGATTGGCGATATTTCGCCAAGTGATCGCGCCAATTCATATCACTGTTGTCTGCATTAAAATTAACACTGATTTACCCCATAAAAACCCCCTTGGGGAAATTCTAATACAACCCCAAGGGGAGGTGTACAAAATAAGCCAAAAGAGAAAATAAGAACAATTTTGCTGCTCACAGAAACCAACAGAAATCTTACCAAAGTTTAAAAGAAGAAGAAAGTTTTCTTTCCTAACTTCAATAACAAAATAATAGAAATTTCGTGCATTATTCTTCACCATGATAATAAAAACAATAAACATCGAAAAACATCAACCAGCGAATGATAATTTAAAAGCCAAACTCGTTCACTCAAGCCATTTACTGCAATTTATATTGAAATAAAAAAAAGGAAATAAAATTTGCCAGACGATAAATTTAGAATGGATTACTATCATGTTGTTTCTTTTTTGACCTCATTTGGTTAAATAATGTTTCCCTCTTCTACGCAACTCGCCAGATCGCCAAAATATCTCTAAACTCACAAAAATGGTACGCGTCAGTTTCTTCTTTTTCTATCTATTTTAAAGAAAGGACTCAATTTCTCATTTGATTGATAGGTGCCATCTTATCACGATTTTATTATATTTCATTTGACTAATTTTACTAAGGCCATGGAGTTTGGTTTGCTACAAAAACAAATACATTTTTAAAATTATTAAGGGAAAAAGAACGAACAAATAAACGAAATAAAAACGTAACCATGGTAACAACATGAAAAGTTGATTTCCTTTGATGAAATAATTCATTTCATCTCTCTTTTCAAACAAATTTTATTCTCGAGCTGAACCGTTTTAGAATCGTTTGGCGTGCTTTGCTGCAGGTAAGAATTGAATTTCCGGCATTCTAAGAACAATTATTACAGCTCTTCTAATGCTCGTAGAAACTTCAAACTGACATCATTTTGTGCAGAAAATTTCAAGCTTTCGAATGACATAAGACTTGAAAATGTGTCATTTTATCGAAATTTCCGCTAAGAATTCGAATAGAAAAAGAACGAAATGGAATTTTCGAAAAATCGCTTCGAGGTGCAAAACTACATGCTACAAACTAATTTTGTGCCAAGTGGCATGAAAATCGACCGAACGGTTTTGGCGCTACGCGACAGACTACGTACAGACAGACAGAAAGAAAGACAAACCTTCAGCTTTATTATTAGTAGAGATTATATATTCACAGATAACATGTTATGATCGCTATGTTTAGATTTTTTGCAAATGACACCCTATTTTTTAAGGATGAAAATTTTTAGGGTGTGAGTAAATTTGAGCTAAATTACTGTTTAGGAAAAGTTCGCGATTACATAATTATTAAGCACGATCGGACAAAGAACCTTTTATGTCTCTAAAATTGTAGCTCATATATATTCATATGTGCCCTGTACGATATGCATTTATTAATAACTCTTCATTTTGAAAGCTTATAGCTGATCTCAATCAAAGAGAAATGGAAAAATCTGAGCGTTTTAAGAACTTAGTTCATTAAAGATGATGTACATATCAGTTTCTCTCTTTTATTACAAAATATGACTAGTTGATTTGCGTGGAATCACTGCAACTTTTTTAATCAAATAGTTAGTGTGCATAGATTACTGTACTTATTGTAAATATTGCAATGTGCCCCAGTTTTGCATTTTTTCAATTAGTACAACATTTTTTAGAGATTAAATCTGCTTAAAGTTATTTTGTGTCAAAAAGAGCCCTATTTCAAGATGGTTTAGTTTAATAAGGTGTCAAATCACAAAACATATGTTGATTACCTATATCCATGCAGTTTTTGCGTTTTGTGTGTGTCTGAGCTTTTTTCATTGATGAAGAGGCTCTATTGTAGCCTTTGATTAGCTATTTCCTGTATTTTCTTCAATATTTGTGCTTTTTTTACGTTGGCTTTTGAAGTCAACTGTATATCTGTTATACATTATACATTAAAAAGTAACTAATAATTTACTTATAGATCTAAGCGGTTTAAAACTTCAACATTGACGACAAAAGGCAATAAGGGAACATAACTAAATAATTTAGAGTTGGAACTTCTAAAAACTAAAATCATAAAAAAATCAAAACTTCGATAATTTTGTGCGAGCAATTGTTTCGGATAAATATTTGTGACTAAAGAATCATGATTAAAAATCTCACACAAAAAGAAAAAAGAAATAAATAATATATTCCCTGAATCCTAATATGGCCACCCTTTCCCCCCATTGCCTCCCACTTTTCGAAAATAGCCCCCGCTCCCCTCCTATTTTCATCAGTTTCGACGATTTCATAGATATTATTTGGTGGGGAAGAAAGCAGTATATTTACCATTAACACTCTTCTATAGGGCTAGAGAGGTGAAAAGTTCAAAATCATAAACACTTTTCGCAAGTTAGGAGACTCATGGGGTTCCCCCCCCCCTTCGTAAAATATTTAACATATCATCAACAACTCATTTTTCCGGCTTCAAAATTTTGCACTTAATTTTTGGTGCAACACAATAATGTTGGACTGCTTCTATGACTCCCACGTCCAAAAAAATTTCAAGCTGTAAAACTGTTCCTAAAATCTTGGAAACATCGCATATTACGTCCCAGGTAGCACAAAAAGCCTTTAAACGTTTTATAAACGTTTTTAAGCGGTTGTTTCAACGTTAATAACCATTTTACAACCTTTAAAAAACCAAGTGTGCTACTTAGGATATGAGTCGCACCGCAGATTTAACTCAGCAAAGTACCTTTCAGTATTATTTATATTCATTCCAGTTATGTTTGAGTGATTGCCCAGAAGGGGGAAACGGAGATCATGTTTGGATTTAATGGGGCATATTGCATAAGAAACAGCAAGAATAGTGTCTGATACATTTGAAGTTCATTTTGTGCCAAGCAGTGTTATTATACTGAAATTTGCTACAAAATATTTAAACTTATTGCAATCCAATTCAACTTTCTATACAGGGTGTCCACTCCAATCGTGGACCAATAGCTAATTTCTAAACCGTTAGAGATAAGCATATAGTTTATTTAGGAAAAAATCTCTAAATTACAAAAGGAATTTTGGGTCTATTCAATGTTTTTCAAAAAATCAAATTTTGAAAGAGTTACGAAATTTAAATTTTTATACAGCCCCCCAGTCCTATCAATCATATTTAGTAAAAAATTCTTGACACTGTAACGTTTAAAACTAAAAAAAAAATCACTCTTCTACGACAAAAATTGACCGAGTTATGACGTTTTGAAAAATCAAGATTTTGAATGATTTTGCATACGGTCCCTTCAGCGATCTCTCGATGACGTCATGAAATAATGCAAAATCTTGATTTTTCAAAACGTCATAACTCGGTCAATTTTTGTGGTAGAACAGTGATTTTTTTTTTGTTTTAAACGTTACAGTGTCAAGAATGTTTTACTAAATATGATTGATAGGACTGGGGGGCTGTATAAAAATTTAAATTTCGTAACTCTTTCAAAATTTGATTTTTTTGAAAAACATTGAATAGACCCAAAATTCCTTTCGTAATTTGGAGATTTTTTCCTAAATAAACTATATGCTTATCTCTAACGGTTTAGAAATTAGCTATTGGTCCACGATTGGAGTGGACACCCTGTATATTAATACATAGATTTTTGTTTGAGAGAGAGAGACTTTTACTATTTAATATTTTATTGTCTCAGCAAGGATAAGTACTCAATTTTCTTCAACAGCAGGTAAAAGAAACTGCTTATTGTCTTCATTATTGAAAAAATAAAATCTGTTAAATTCTTGAATTATTTGAACATTTTCCTCATCAACGTTATTTACCATTATTTATTTATTTTAATTTTTTTCTTTTAATTCTGTGATTGATATTTTATTTGCATTCGTTGGGGCGTTGGACGAAGAATGTTAGAAAATAATCTCTAATATTCATGTTTGAAAAAAATCCAATTGTTCTGTACTACACTTGTTATATTTCACATCTATTCTTATAATAACTTGCTTTTCTTTCAACTAGAATTTGATGCGAAAAACTAAGTCAAACTAATTAATTCACCAGAAAGGTGTCACAAGTACTTTAATAAAACTGTCCTAGTTGTTATTTCAATTTCCAGGTCGTTCATATCTTATAAGGTTCCAAGTTAAGATATTCTCAGAAGTTTTAATAGCAAATGGAGCATCTATTATATTTCAATCTATTTGTTGTACTGTACAGAAAGGCGCTGAAACTGTAAAAAGTGTTGTACCTAGGTTATTTCTTTCATGATTAAATGAAAAATCTTACATAGTAACATAAATATTTTGAGGCATATAAGAGACTGAATTTTCTCAGATAAGCTCCCTATTATTTGACTAATAATAACTCAATTATCTCTTTATAATCAGTAAGAGTGATTATAGATTTATCTATAGATTTATAAAAAGCTCACAGTTGAAACTTCAAACTTGTTAAAGTATTTTTTAAGTTCTATGTGCAACGTTATTTTTTTTTTTTTTCATTCTTTGCCAAACATTTTTTCGCTTTAAAGTTATTAAAAATAATAGAACTTGTGAGTAATATGATATCCAAAGTAAGCATGAAGTAAATGTTTTTGCCTAAATTTCAGATTAGTTCTATCCCAGACTAGCTACAATAGTTTATTTTGTGCAATTAGTTTTTATAATTTAATTCCTTCTTGTGATACTATTAGCACTATTAGCTCAAAACTTTAAATCTTGCAATTTTTTTTCTCTGCATCCCACTACTTTAAAGGCATAAAAATAGTTTTACACAGTTCTTCAACAACTCGATTTTGGCAAGCGTGGGTTTTGAAAATCATAGCACAACATGTAGACGAGTAGTACTGCAATCTACATTGTATGCTGCGATCTACTAAAAAATCGATTGTATCAAAGGTGTTGCTATATAGATTCAAACGATTCAGAAA
Source organism: Uloborus plumipes (assembly GCA_038373865.1). Classification (NCBI taxonomy): domain Eukaryota; kingdom Metazoa; phylum Arthropoda; class Arachnida; order Araneae; family Uloboridae; genus Uloborus; species Uloborus plumipes. The sequence continues at coordinate 23,395 of JAXGGA010014633.1, forward strand.
CTTTCCAATTGTTTGAACTAATATTTATGCGCTGCAAAATGAGAATAATTGAAAAAAAAATATCTTCCAAGAAAATGGTCTCTTTAGTCTGAAAAATTTAAAAATTGTGAAAATTACGAAAAAGCGGAAAAATGAAGGGTGTTTGAGCACCATCTTCTTATAAGAGTAGGGAGCTGAAATTTTAGGGGAGTGATCTCATACATAAATGTAAAAAAAGTAGGGTGCGCCTTGGTCCGTAGCAAAAAAAAAAATTAACCACTCTAGTAGTCATTAAGATGAAGCCGAAAAACCTAGTTCAAAATCTAAATATATTTTCATGCTGGTAGTTAATTATTTTTTACAGCAGTAATCAGCAGTGAAGAAACATGTATTGCTTCGAGAAACGTTTTCGCAAAAATTTTTCTCCCATAAAAATGTGGAAATCTATTAAATCCTGGAACGTCCGATCAATAATCTGACGTTTTAAAATTTTCTTGCAGTATTAGTACAACATCGTTCAGTCCGGTTATAAAAAAAAACGTCAAGCAATTTTAAAAGTGAGAGTAGGTTTTGCTTTACAATTAATCCTGTTTGTACATTCCTTCATGAGAGTAAAGCAGTTTTAACGTGTCCTTTACTCTATGAACCACGTTCGGAATAATTGGTGAAGAATGGAGTAATTGAATCGTTTAGGATTAAAACCAGATAAGTATATGTTTTATAAAAATAATTTTATTTCAGAAAATATAAGTTTAAAAGCTCTTTTAAAGTTCGGCTTTGACGAGATGGTACTTGGCTCCTCTTTTTTTCAGAATTGTCGATTTTCATGAAGGGGTGATACGCAGACGAATTGAAGAATGGGATTCGCAATTCTGGTATTGGTTGTGGAACTTAAAGTTGTCCCTTTACTCCTCTTCAGTACGTCATCCAATTTAAGAAATTAGCCAAAGAGATACATTTTAATTTTACACGTTCAAGGCAGATGTCTTATTGGACAGCTCATATTCCACAAAAGTGGGTGGGTCTTTGTTTCACCTCTCTATACACCATTGGTCAAGGACAGCAACAAATCCGATAATTAATTTAAATTGAAAATTTGCGAGATTTGGGTTGCAATAAAGAATTTACTGCTTGTCATTTTAACTTTTTCGCCAAGTAAATGAAATTACTGCTGCAAATTATACAGTCCAGCAATAAATAATCACATTTTAGAAATATATTTGGAGCACTTTTAAACTCAACTGATCCGAAAATGTTTAAGTATTAGTCATTAAAATTAAATTGTGCATTATTGAAATTAAATCGTGCATTATTCTTCATAATGATAATAAAAACAATAAACAGCAACAAACTTCAGCCAGAAAACGATAAATTAAGACCTAAATTTGTTCACTCAAGCCATTTACTGCGATTTATATCGAAATAAATTAATAATGAAGTAAAATATATTTTGCAGGCGATTAATTTACAATGGTTTACTACAATGCTGTCTCTTTTTTGACCTCAAATAAAATGGTTAAGGAATTATTCCCTCTTCTATAAATACAACTTGGCACATCGCCAAAATGTCGTTAAATTCATTAATATGGTACGCGTCAATTTCTTCCGTTCTCTACCTATTTTAAGGAATGGACTCGATTTCTCATTGATTGACAGGTGCCATCTCATCACTGTTTTATTATGCCAACTATTTAAAAGCAATAAATAAAAACCACTAGATCTCAACAAAAAGTGAATAGGGTTTAAAGTAAAGGTCGAGACTAGCGGTCGCCACTCGCCAGTGGCCACTTAAAAAATATTTTGGCGACCAAAATTTCATGTTGGTCACTGAACTGGCGATCTCCAATTTGTGTATTTATTTATTTTTATGAACAAAAATGTAAAATGCCAACGTATCAGTGCCGATTATTAAAAAAACATCGGCATCGTTATTGATGGTCGATGCCAATCTATGTAATAATGTATAAATGTATTTTTTCTAAAAAATACTTTTGTATTTTTGAACAATAAGCTTTTTATTATGCAGTATATTTTTATTATGCACTATATTACTATGCAGGTATAGCTTAATTATGTATGAACACTAGGTAGCGTATTGCATGTTTATATGCAGAATGAGGTGGAGTGCGATTATATTTGGAACGTGGTTCAAAATGGCCACTGTCAGAAACACAGTGGCCACTAACTTTTTTAGCCTTATTGGCCACCAGCATTTTTTTTGTCTCAAGCTTTAGTTTTAAGTCAAATCCCCTTTAGGTACATAGTCCCACCTTCGGGACTATGGATTTTGTGAAATGGACATGACTGGTTTTGATTTTAAATGACTCAATTCTTCTTGGAAATCTTTACGTACTTGCTTGATTCCTCAAACGAGCAAATCCTTCTCAGTTTGCAGTAGAGATAGAGTAAGTGATGTATTTACCGATCCATGCTAACTTTTAGAAGTTAATGTAATTTTAAAAAGGTATTAGCTAAATACTTTATCTAAAGAAGGTTCTACTTAATTTGTAATCTAAAACCATTATTTTTAAGGAAGTTTCATTAAACATTCAGTATGAAATGGTATTAATAATTGTGAAATGGACATGACTGGTTTTGATTTCAAATGACTCAATTCTTCTTGGAAATCCTTACGTACTTGCTTGATTGTACCCTGAAATAGAAATTTTAATTTTCGTTGTATGACACAACGTCAGATCATGCTACATCATAATAAAGACAGAAACAAATCTTAGGTAAAAAGCTATTTTATTTGGATTACTTTTTGGTATAAATTTTACAATCTGTCCCGAATAAAAATTCATCATCAAATTTATTTTTGAACATAGCAGTATTGATTCAGTAATGAGACTGTCACAGTGTATTGGAATTAACATTAAATTATATAAGTTCATTCGAAACATGTTTGAAGAGAATATATTATTTTGTATCGATTTGGCTTTTCTTCTTTTGCGAAATGTCTAAAATTGTTCGACATTTAAGGATTATATTTATCGTGAAGGGGCAGCAAGAAGCATAGAACAAGGCAAGAGCAAGAACTTTGGGAAAGAGCTAGGCAAGAGCAAGACATGTAGAAGCAGTAAATGTTCAGTCAAGCCATGAATATCTGACCATTTTGTCAAGCTAGTCAGCAGTTGTCGTGATCGTCAATGGTAATCATAATCTTCGTCATCAGTTGTCGTGATCGTCGATGGTAGTCATAATCTTCGTCAGCAGTCACATTCGTCATTAGTAGTTAAAATAGTCCCCATCAGTCATATTCTTTATAAATAGTCACAATCGTCCTCAGTCATCATCAGTTGACATTATCCGTAGTCGGAGTGAATGGTCATCAGTCTCGTCATGAGAAATGTCATCAATAGTGTTTGTCGTCGTAAGTGTCCTCGATGGTAAATGTCTTCGATGCCTCGAAAAATTCTACCTTTTCAGTCTTCTGACCCACGACTTAGGCAGAGGTCTTTTTTAGGAACCTATGAAGAAGAAATCGAGAATTAGGAAATGGATAACTGTGAAAAGACAAATCACAACTATTTCTCATTGTTCAAGCATCTAGTCAAACGTTAAACGCCAAGAGAATCTTGAAGCTAGGGATACACCGATTAATCGGTCATATTCGGCTGAATTTTGCCGATTATTTATTATTGGCAAATCTTGGCCGATTAATCGGTGAAAAAAATCTATTGAATCATTTTTAATGCATACTTTCATCGAGAAACTATGTAATTTTTAAAAAAAATGTAAGATAAATAAATTTGTTGTGAATAACTAATTTTCTGAAAACCCTGCATTCTCCTCTCTCTCTCTCTCTCTTTAATTTTCATGCATGGAAGTTGGTTCAATGAAATTTGCTAAATTTTAAAATTTTGTGAAAATTAGGAAATTAGGGACAAATAGGCTCTCACAAACAAATTAGTACCTATTTCTAAAATCGGAATTGCTAAAGTAAAAAAAAGGATGGAGAAAGTAGTAGTATTAAAAATAATAATCATGATTAATAATCGGCCTTACCGATTATCAATTTCAAATAAATCGATAATTGATAATCGTCCAAGTTGCATATCGATGCATTCCTACTTGAAGCAAAGTGAGAATTAATGATACGACTTACCTCGGGGTCAAGAAGCCAAAAACTTTTCTTAAAAGCCCCTTTTTCTTTTTTTTCAAAGGCTCATTTGAGTCAGAAGAAGCGTCTGAAATAAAAGTTAATAGATATTTATCAATAACAATAAACATAAAACCTTATATACATACATATAATATTAATACGTAAGCGTGCTGAAAAGTTTCTGGCTTTGCCCACTTCTAGTTGCAAACTATTTTTTTTGCTACCATGAGAAAGCTTTTTATCTTGTAATATTACTGTAAAAATGTAAGTTGTTTCCCATTCTATCAGCTACATTTCAAATTTGAGGTAGAAGATATTACGGAGAGGCTCAAGCAATTTTAACGATTGGGCAGTTGAGGAACATAATGAAGGTTTTGCTTCTTCAAAGAAAGTCGTCAAAAGACATTCAGACTGAAATGTCACAGACACTAGATGAGAACAGGACTGTTCTTTCTTTAGAGGAAAAAAAACTTCTTAACGCCTCTCAACTGCACAGTCATGAAACTTGTTTGTACCTCTGACATGTTACCTTCTACCTCAATATTGAAATAGCTAATAGAATGGGAAACAACTTACATTTTTTACTGTAATGTTACAAAAAAACAATCTTTCTTATGTTAGTAAAAAAATTTCAATTTACAACTTGAATGAGGCAAAGCCAGGAGCTTTACAGCACCCCCTCGTATTTGCAAAGATATTTTCTAAGTTTAAATCTGCAATAATGGTGAATAAGTATAATAGGTAAGAACAGAAGATTTATAAAAAGACTTATTTCATGTTACTTACCAGGTGCCGCATCAATAAATAGGTCCCCGTTAAATGAGTATTCGTTAATCATTGAGGTCATTTTCCCAATTACAGCATCCAAGTTTAGAATGACACGGCTGACATCAGGAAATCCATCCCCGCCAATGGCTGGCATGTTAATATTATCCAGGATTTGTTGGAAGTCTGTAGCCATACCATCCAAGTAGTTTGTCACATTTTTGATGGAAGTGCTTAGGTAGAACTTGTAAAACACATACAAATTTTCATCCGGATCTACAATCGTATCCATCTTTAATTAAATCTGGTGTAGGGAAAAGAAAACAACTTGTGAACAGTCATTTAACAGAATTGTTTTGATGAGCTGTTTGAAAGTCAAAAAATTTCTCTGTTATTTCGTTTACATTACTCGCTTTTATAAATACTTGAGTCGCAGCTAAAAACTGTTTTTTCTTTGGCAATTAATCATTCTCAGCCAAAACGGAAGAAAGCAAAAAAAAAAAAAAATATTTTCAAGGGGTTTTATCAAGTTTTTTTTTTTTTTTTTTTAACACTCCACCACGGTTACAGATTTGGTGAATAAAAAAGATTTGGCGGTTTATTTGGTTGTTTTTTGGCGATTTTATATAACTGCGAGCACGTGAAAACAACAACCGCCAAAAAATCCGCCAAAAAAACCACCAAATCTGTCTTTATTGCAAAATATGTAGCTTCGGTGGAGTAAATACGTAAGTACCATATTTTATTTCCATTTTGAAAATTTAACCTCTATGTTTTTAATATTAAAACAGGATTGCAGGATCTGTTTTGGGATTACATGCATATCTCCGTTTATTGCGAAATCGTTTGCACCGCTGAAATTCACAACACTAAGCGATAAGCATTACGTTTTTCAAAAATTCATATAATTCTAATGGCTTAATTTAAAATTACATTGATCTAGCTTCAAATCCTTTTAAATAGCTTAAGCATTTATAAATTAGAAATGTAGGGGTAAGTGGTGTACCTCGGACATATGTGTACCTCGGACCTAGGCTGATTACAGCTCTGCTTATTAAAATATTTGAATAGCAACATGTGTAGTTGAAATATGTGCCTCTAGAGGTCTCACTGCATACCTTTCTGTTTTGTGGAAAGCTCATCTGATTGAAGTATTATTAAAAAAAGAAATCCACCATTCAAAAGTAAGTTTTTCCGGTTACTTTTAGGTATTTTTATTCTAAAACATATATTGTTTATTCTGAAATGAGGGTCATGCATTATACAGTCATGTTCTAGCTATAACACCGTGTGCTTGAAACAAAGTTAATCCTAACTGTAACACAATGGTCAGCTACTTTGTTTTTTATAACCAAGTGGTGTACCTCGAACCCAATACAAGTGGTGTACCTTGGACTGGTCCAAGGTACACACTTCTGCAGTGCATAACTATTACAACTCCTAAAATTTCATGTTCTTTAGTTTTTTGAAATGCCTTTTAAAATTCAAGTGAAATGTTTCCTTCCAAAACTAAAAATTTTAACTTAAATTATAAACTTAATATGCAGTTTTGCAACTGCATAATTATGATTTATGGTAAAGCTAATGATGAATTCTTAACTACATTTATATGTGCAATACACCGCCAACTCGGTTATTCCATCCAAGGACTGCAGTCCTTGGACGGTTTATATAACGGTGAATGAAAATATTTTTTGAAGATTTTGATTTCCTCCCATCAAATGTCAATGATTGCTCAGTGCAAAAGCAAGAAGAAAATAACACACAAAATGATTTTACTGGTGTGTCAACATCTGAAGCTAGTACTTCTTTGCCAAGCATTGTCACTCCCCTGAAGAAATAAGGCCATATCCAAAAGCACTACCGAAAAAATGACCCCATAGGGGGAAGACCTAAAAGAACGTCTTGTATTTTGACCGATACATCCCGGAAAGAGCGTCTTGAAATAGAAAAGGCTAAAAGGGGGCAATGAAAAAAGTAAAGAAAACTAAGACAGTAAAACCCCCTACCGAGCCAGCTAAGAGATAACTTTATTATTCTTCAGAGTCTGAACTTGAGAATATTGAAGATTTTTATGAGGAATCCAATATTTCAGAGGAAGATTTTAATGAGCTAGAAGAAGCAGATAACATTAATATTTAGATTGGCGATTTTGTTTTGGTGAAATTTGCTGGCAAGAAAGCTATCAAATATTTTCTTGCAGAGATTATTTCTATTGCTAATGATGAATATGCAGTTAAATTTCTGAAAAAAGATTCAAACTGTGAGAAGTTCACAAGAGAAGATCCTACCATTTATGAAGTTGAAAAAATGGATATATTCAAGGTACCACATCCAATACTATCTAGTGGATCAGAAAGGTAGCTCGAGAAGTTAATATTTGGAATAGACTTGTGGCGGCGTACGCTTAGAGAGCATATAACCCAACTTTGTCCGCCGGGTTATGAGGCCTTTTAGTCCAGCGGCCAAAGCACTGGGTTTCTACCACACACGTCCACGGTTCTATTCCCGGTGAGGACACACAGTCCATCTCGTACGCCACAGTTGGTGACCCGGACAACAGATGGCGCCATGAACACACGCAACGCAGGATCCGCTTCTCCTGCATCGCTCACTCACTTTGCCTGCATCGCCCCACGTCCGCCCAACCGCTGGCGCAGACTCACATGCGCCCGACCGCGGACACGCTCCTTGCTCTGCAGCAACTCTCCCAGCTGCAGCAACTTCAGACAGAACGCCTGGCTCCTTGGCGCTCCATCTAATTCAAACATATCGCTCTCTCGCGCTCCCCGCTCCATCACTAGGAGGGGAGTATTGTGGCGGCGTACGCTTAGAGAGCATATAACCCAACTTTGTCCGCCGGGTTATGAGGCCTTTTAGTCCAGCGGCCAAAGCACTGGGTTTCTACCACACACGTCCCCGGTTCTATTCCCGGTGAGGACACACAGTCCATCTCGTACGCCGCAGACTTATCCAATTACAATCTTGGTTGAAAATAAGTGCAGCTTAAAAAATAATCTCTAGCATGATTTTCAGGAGCTAGAGCATCTTGGTATTTTTTAAAAAGGGAAACGTGTCAAGATAATAAGATTTAAATTTTTATTTATCTCTGAAACAAATAAAAAATGTATTTCTAAATTTATGTGTGGTTTACTGATTGATAAATAGTGATGTTCTTACTGAAAATCACGTTTTATTTTCCTATTTAATCATTGGTCCAAGTTACACCATCTTAAAAACCAAGGTACACCACCGGTGGTGTACCT
>JAXGGA010014634.1:0-31508 GCA_038373865.1 Uloborus plumipes
GGCTTCTGTATTTAAAAAAAAAGACTCGAAAACGAGGGAACGGGAGCACTTGATCTTTGGGTCAAAAAAAAAAAAAAAAAAAAAATGTCTCAATACTCTCTTTCAAAGAGTACCATTTCAAACTTTGTTCATTATTACATTAATCCTGAGGTTCCCTGGTTAGAAATACCTGCTTGACATGAGGAGAATTTGGCTGCAATAATGAGATGTTTTGTGTTGTGACGACTTGATGTGTATGGATGGACACGCGCAGGCAACATCGAGTTGGTTTCGCTTCTGGTTACTTGTAAGAAAACCGTTGTAATATGCTGAATGTCCTTATTACTGTCCCCATGATATCAAAGATCCACCGTCTTCATTAATGGTGGATGGGGGACGTTAAAATTGCTCGTGGTCACAAATTCCTCCAAGCGAAATATACCTGTGCGACTAATGGACCAGGGGTTTACTCAGCTTCTGGTCTGGATCAAAAAAACTGAGCGCTATTTAGGGCCCCATCCAACCGCTTAAACCACGTGTTGTGGTAGGTACAATGGACCCTGTAGTGGAATGTCCCCATGAGGCCAAGGATTACCCATATACGTGGAAAATGGTGGTCAAAACGTTTTCTTTATTTTAAACATCCATTATGCAAAATTATGTTTCAGAAAATCATTAAATTATTTCAGAATTAGGGTTCGTTCATTGTGTGTTGATTTTTATGAAGTTTATATAAGTATCTTAAGTTGTATTTCAATCCTTGCTTAAAGGAATTCCATTGCCCCTTTCTTCCCTACGTTCACTACTTTTCAGCAATTTATTCACAAATACACTAAGCATCAAACATTTCTGCTTTTTTGTCAATTGATTCGGATCTCAATCAATAGTGTGTTGTTAAACTTTGAAAAAATTCTGCTGAATTATAAAATTCTAATGATGTTTCAGACCTTACATGCATGTAAACTACTATATTAGGTTTTTTTTTTTTTTTTGCTTGTTTCAAATGGGGCTCCGTTTAGATTCTTGCCATTTGAAGACCTAGTGCATACCCCAAGACCGGCATCCACTCTTTCATGTGGCAACACCATCGATGGAATGCCATTGCCACAAGAATTTCGACGTCCAGTTTCCCCTCTAGATGGAGGCACCAGGGCTCCATGCGATGCGAAACTACACTAGGAATTTAATTTTGCCAAGAGATACTATAAGACAAACAAGTACTCGAGGGATCTTTCACCTGCCGCATAATCACGACATGGACGCTGTCGATTTACTGCATCATTAAAATCCACCAACTGGAGTCGGGTTTGATCCCGCGCCTTTGGGCGTGAGAGGCCAGCATCTTAACCACCACACCACTCTGTCGGCTATTAGGGTTGTCAATATATCGCACCCTTGCTACAAAAGTGCCACAACTCAAAAAACTACGTTTTCCAGGAATTGCAGAAAACTGTCCCCGGGCTGACTGGGCACATTTTAGTATTTTTGAATTTGTCAATATGACGACCGATACATCTCAAACTATGATCGTTAGTTACGCACGTTAACTCTACGACGCGACGGCTAGACGACAACTCAAGATGTGGCATTTCAGTGGAAGGAGTCCTATGCATCTTGATAACAACAAAACGCCATAACTGTCCTTTGGCGGCTGATTTTTCAATGCAACTTCTGGCTCTTTTGAAGATTGGTAGAGACGTGTAAAGTACGTCTAATGACGGTCATAATTCAAAAATTACAATTTTTAAGTTGTTGCACTTTTGTAGCAAGGGTGCGATACGTTTAAACCATGAACTCTGGCTAGATTGACTATCAAACAAACGTTCTCGCTTTAAAAATAAATAGGCAAAATTCCAGAAAGATAAAAATGTTTTATTCTGTTGCACTTCCTTGTACGTGTACTATTTTTAAGAGTACTTGTTGATTATTTCTCGTACCCATTCCCCTTTATCAGCCACTTTAGCGTACACTGCTTTCGAGTCTGGCTCGCCGCATACATCCCCTGTGTGATCACTTGTGGTTCCGAAACTGGTTACACCCAAAAGATGCCACCTGCCGGCTAACCTGAAAACTAAAGGTCCGCCACTGTCACCCTAAAATTAATACGCGAGTAAATAGTATGAAATGAAAAAAACAAATGACGGAGAATATATATGGGTGATTCTACAAAAATGGGCAAATTTGTGTTCCATACTGATTGCTCTTTTTGTTGTTAATTTAATAAATAACTATTTTGGGAATATTTTTATGCATCTTTTGCTCTATAATTCTGATTATCAACAAAGTCAATAATTAATTATTATTCGTTTAAAAATAAAATATTACATTGAAATGTCATCCACATGCCCTGTCCCATAGGTGTAATTTTCACAATCAATGGAATATAGATTAAAATAAAATAAGTGATTTTTTCTCAAGAGTTTTTTATTTATAAATGTGAATGTGTGCAAGATGTAAATCACAAAAAAAGCAAAATAATGTGAAAATAATACCTCTAAGAGTTAATCTAAACTTTGTCCCAGCGATTATCAGTCATCCACATGTCTGAAAAGTATAAATATTTTTCTCTGAAATGTTTTATTTCAAAATCTGACAACACATCCTAAAATAAACCATGGAACTTTTTTTTTCCTGGCTGAAGATTAATTTTGCTGTTCTGCAATTACTTTTTTATAAAAATCAAGCTAAACTCAACTTTCAAGGCAAGTGTTTTTCATCTTTGTCATTAACATGCCCCACAGAATGCATCTAAAATGTACATGTAAATAAATTTTGATAATGCATAATCCTAAGGCTTACATTTGTGGGTTCTAATTCGAAGTGAAGCCGAAAAATATTCAGATATGACTGTTTGAGACCGCAATTACTTGTGCTTTATCATTCACATGCCCTTTTTCTAATGTCATTCACATGCCCCAATATGAGACACGTGGATGAATCAAAAGCCAAACTATGACACTACAATGTTTAAAAATTATGTCTAACAGTTTACAGGTTAAAAAGTTTCATTAATATACCTATTGTGTTTGTGTTATTCACATACTTATTGTGTTATTCACATACCCATTGTGTCATCCACATGTCCTTTTTATCATTCACATATGCCTTCAAAAAAATAAAAATCCAAAAATACAATAAAATACAAACATTTAAGCTCTTCTGATATTCTATTTTAATTATGCAACTGATCAATTACTTTGCTGATTTTTTTCAGATTTTTAATTTTAAATTAATTTTTTTGAAATTTACATGTTAGAAATATTCCCGTATTTGTAGAATCACCCATATACAGGTGGCTAAGTTGCATTTTGAATAAGTGCAAATTTCAACTACCGTATTTTTTCCCGTATAATACACACTTTTTCTCTCCAAAATCGGGGGGGGGGAGTGCCTGCGTCTTATACGGCAAATACAAAAGCCCCCTTTTTTCTAGATTTGCCTCTTTTAAAATTGGATGCGTCTTATATGCCGGTGCGTCTTACACGGCGAAAAATACGGTAATACATTGTTAGGAAGGAATAAAAAATAAGTAATTTCAATGTACGGTTTGGTAATAATTTATCAAAAGCCGATAATGCCGTGCTAAGCTCAAAAGTGGTTTCTGCAGTCGAACTGAAACTGAGGTAAAACTCCTTAAAGTTTTGCGTCACTATGTATTTGATTCAGAAGGTACTTTTTCAGAATTTTTTTTTTTAATATTTCCTGTCCTCAAATGACCATATACTATTGTATTCAAGTAAAATCGTCCCAAAGAGACACCTGGTGGTGATAACTCAATTTTGTTAAAATGTGTAGATACCACTTTTGTGTTTAGCACGGCAGTATACTACTTTTAGATAGTGATATTTTATTCTAATATTCCATAAAATGAAGAGCAAAAAAATAATAATTTCAAAAACAAGAAAGGGAGAAAGAAAGCGATTTTGAGTATTGATTAAAAAATAATAACAGAAAGAAAAACAAAAACTGAAAAAAATGGAACAATAAAAATAAATAAATATCTATAGGCACAGCCAAATTGGGTTTTGGGGTTAAAAACACTCTAAAGTGATTGATTTTAGATCACCATTGTGAATTCCAATTAAAACATCATAAAACATATAGGAACTGACTATTATGGCCCACTCAAAAAGAAGAAAATTCTGGCAAGTTGGAAGTAAAACTAAATGTTTTCTCTAGTTTAATATACAGGGTGTCCACTCCAATCGTGGACCAATAGCTAATTTCTAAACCGTTAGAGATAAGCATATAGTTTATTTAGGAAAAAATCTCCAAATTATGAAAGGAATTTTGGGTCTATTCAATGTTTTTCAAAAAATCAAATTTTGAAAGAGTTACGAAATTTAAATTTTTATACAGCCCCCCAGTCTTATCAATCATATTTAGTAAAACATTCTTGACACTGTAACGTTTAAAACTAAAAAAAATCACTGTTCTACGACAAAAATTGACCGAGTTATGACGTTTTGAAAAATCAAGATTTTGCATCATTTCATGACGTCATCGAGAGATGGCTTAAGGGACCGCATGCGAAATCCTTCAAAATGTTGATTTTTCAAAACGTCATAACTCGGTCAATTTTTGTGGTGGAAGAGTGATTTTTTTTTAGTTTTAAACGTTACAGTGTCTAGAATGTTTTACTAAATATGATTGATAGGACTGGGGGGCTGTATAAAAATTTAAATTTCGTAACTCTTTCAAAATTTGATTTTTTGAAAAACATTGAATAGACCCAAAATTCCTTTCGTAATTTGGAGATTTTTTCCTAAATAAACTATATGCTTATCTCTAACGGTTTAGAAATTAGCTATTGGTCCACGATTGGAGTGGACACCCTGTATAAGAATGAAATTTATAGATTGGCTAGAAGGTGTGCTTCAATTTTATAAATTGAGAAGATTTCAAGTGCTGTGTTTTCACAAAAACAATAAGCAAGGAATGATTAAGTTTTTTCTATAAATGATTTTTATGATATGAATTCTTTTTCATTTAAAACTTTCAATAAAATATGGCCTTTACGCTTTGCTTGACAGCAAGAAAAAAACTAAAAGAAATTAGATTTTTTTTTATGAAAGTTTACAATCGCAACTTTTCCTCTTAAATTTTAGTGCTGTTGTAAAGTATTAAACAGTAATTTTACTTTTTATGAAGTGCTTTTTTTGGTACTCGGTATTGAGTTTTTTATTGAAATTGGACATTTAAAACATTATGATTCTACGTTTGCAAGTGCTATTGAAAAATGTACATGAAATCTTCATAATTAGCTTCTTTTGTCAAGCAAAATCTTGACATTTTTCAGCCTTTTTACAAATTTGGATCTAGTATTTTAAATTATTTAATTTGTGGTAACGAGGGTAGCTCGCATAATGACAATATCAATAACTACACACTTAAAATTAAGCTGCTTACGATTGTAGACACCCCTTTTCTTTTTAAATTCGAAACACAGAAATAAAACTTACTCGACATGGAGCATTGTTTGGTTTGTCAACACAGATCTGTGTTTCTTCATTATGGGTGCAGTTGTCTACGTGTTGGATAACTTGATCGGACTGCTTCAATTCATCCCACTGACCTGATCCTTAGTGAAAAAAAAAGTCAATAGAGTTTGTCAATATCAGAAGACTAAATTAACATACAAGAATGCATCTAATCTTGGTTCGTTTGCAAAAAAAAAATGTATCAATACCTTTAGTTTCTCCCCATCCAGTTGTGTAGCAAGTCCACCCGGGTTTAGCTTCCCATCCTTTATATGGCAAACAAGCTGGCTGAACACCGTCCGAAAACAATACTGGAGCATTTAACTTTATCAAAGCCAAATCGTGATCAAGCGTCGCAGTCTGTAGCTAGAACATTTTAGAAAATAATCCGTAAAATTTTTGAAATTTCCAAAACATATTTTAAATGAAGATGTTTTTCAGTACATATGCTTTTATATTAGTGTGTACACCAAATACGGCCCAGTAGACCAACAAGACCAACCTTCATTTTTCTATGCAGCAAAAATTCACTAAAATCGTGATTTTATTGTCACCAGAAAGCATAACTGATGAAAAATCGTTGTCAGCCAGCAGTTTGTTTTCAACAGGAAACAGTGTATAGCGACAGTTCTTTCAAAAGAGTTTTGTCAAAATTGCCTGATCTTATTTCATAGTAAATTTTGTTTCTTCATTTTCGAAAAAGTTGTCAGCTCATTTTCCTCACCCAATTTTTATCTAATTTGGCAATATATCGTCGGCACCATGCTAAACTTACAAATGTGAAAAATCGCGTTTTTCAAGTTCGTTTTTCAAGTTCAAATTTTACAAATAATTGTAATTAAAATGATACCTTCGAACGTTAGTTTTACACTTAAAGGTATCTATAAAAGTTTAAAAATTGAAAATAACCAAACACATCAGGTGGGAATAAGTTATATGCAGTGTTTTGGCTCTCCTGAAAAGTGCCAATTTTCACATTCGTTAGTTTAGCATGGTGGCGACGATATTGCCAACATTTCTGAAATGTGACACTATTATCGCCTGTGAGTGATAAGTATCGTAAGTGAAATACAAAGACTTTCACACTTACTTCTTCTCCTTCTAGGTCTGGGTAAGAAATTATCTTCGTAGCTGTACGAATCTGTTCATACTCTGATTTTTGAAATTTGTGATGCGCTCCTACGTTTATTCTCACAGTTGGCGGGTGCGGATTGCTGAAACAATTAAAAGATTTTCAATTTTTTTGACAGTACATTGCATCTATTATGTAATATCGTAATTATCTTAAATAGTGAACATGATTAATGCAATTTTTTTTTAACTTATTGACTAAAAGAGTAAGAACGGAAAATTCTAGCAATGTTGAAACTGTAATTATTAATTCGTGAATTAATTCTTGCTTATGGAAATATAGGAAAAATGCTGTAATTATTCACAGTACGGTTATAATTTGAGGTATAGAAAATACCTGGAGGGGGGGGGGACTAGTTACAACAAAAGTAAGCTATTTTTCTAGCTTCTTACCTATCAACTCTGCTGTAAGTTGCAGTGCACTGAGGAAAAAAAATCACATTTTTGGATTACCGTCTTAAAATCTGGACAACAATTCGAATGATGCTTAAAACCTGGAAAAACCCAGCTCTAATCCACAAAGTATTTTAACCCTAATTACAGTACTGGTCAAAAGAATGACAAGTTTGTGAAATTTAACTTTTTTTTAAGAAAAAGCCGCATTTTTTTCAAATTAAACTGGCTTGAAGTAAAAATGAGGTGCAAAAGTTTTAAGAAAGTGATTATAGTGAAGTTTGGTATCATGAAGTACCAAACAAAGGATAAGAAAACGTTCTGGAACGTATCACAAAAAGAAAGACTGCTGCGATGGATGCTAGAGGCAGGGCCGGATTAAAGTCGATTTACGGCGTAGGCCAAACTTAGAAACTACGCCCCACTTCACACATCCGAGTCCTATCAAAATCGAATCTCCCCCTCCCCGGCCCATTTGATGAACTGATTTATGATTGTGTTTTTTCCTTTCTTTCCTCCCTTTTTTTTCGTATTCCTCTGTCAATGCTTGAAAAAGAAAAGTGCAAAGGTAGTCCCTCGGGAATTTGTCGAAATTGAAGCTTTCAAAATGCAATTTTACGCCATTTATCGGAAAGTAATGGGACAACTCGCAGCAGGCCTATTCAACGCGCAATTTTAAAGATAATTGATTTTTTTAATGTATTGATATTTATGATTTTTTTATTATTTTTAAAGCAAAATTGCAAGTTTTGTTGCATTCAAAACAAAATATACGTTGTAGAAACGATCTTCTCCTGGTTTATTATAATTTTTAAGCTGAATTTAATGGTATAATAATCCAGTTGTAAAGCTTGATATCACAACGTATATTTTTCTTTGAATGTTACAAAATACGTACTGTTTTGCCCTAAAAATTAAGTTAGAGCTATTAGAGTTAGGGTATCAGCTGCAATTTGACCTGTGGACCAACCTCCCCTTCTCAGTCCGATCACCATACCCCTTGTAAAGTCGTCTATATGCTGGAAGTGTCTTCGTTGAGGACGGCGTGGCATTTCCGCCTATCACACGTATCCTTCGAGACAAAAACCAAATTTCTCCGATAATTAGTCTGGCAGAAAAACCAACATGAACATAGCCCACTTTTCAACTTCATTCTCTTATATCTTACTTCACGTGCGTCGGAGAGCTGCGCATTTCATATCATTTGCATAACTCAGTGACGTGCGTCTACAGTAAAATTCGCATGAATTTCTGACCACTCCTTCTTGGTGTTGCATTTTCAATGTCGAGCAGTGTACCAGACAATTATGGTATTATAAAAAATAATGCACTTACAAAATGAACAAATTTGAGATGGCAGTTTGATATTGGGGAAGTACCTTCAATATGGTATATGATCCCCTCTAACAGCAATACAACACGAGCAGCGATGCGTGATGCTGTCAATTATTCGGTCTATCAATTCTGCAGGAAGCAAGAGCCACTGATCTTGCAAAGCAGTAGCAAGCGTGGCAAGGGTTTGAGGGGGGTTGAGGGCAGCAATACGTCTTCCTAAAGCGTCCCAAACGTGCTCGATAGGATTCAAGTCCGGGGAACGAGCTGGCCACTCCATGCGCAAAATTGTAGCGTGTTTTAGATAATCGTCTATGATGAGAACTCGGTGCGGTCTTGCGTTATCGTCCTGTAGCAGGAATGCATCACCTATTGCCCCAGCGTATGGGCAAACATAAGTATCAAGGATGTCATCCCTTAAAATTTGAGCATTTACGGCTCCCCTGGGAAAGACATGGAGGTCTGTGCGTCCACCCAAAGAGTTGCCACCCCAAACACAGACACTGCCTCCTTCGCATGCATCTCTTTCGCGAATGTTTGACGGATGATAACGGGTTCCAGGTTCCCTCCATATCAAATGACGCCTACTATCACTTTCTAGACTAAATCTAGACTCGTCCGTAAAGAGTACAACCCTTCATTGGTCATGCGTCCAATGAACATGTTGTCGTGCCCACTGCAAGCGGTCCCTCCTATGGCGTGATGAAAACGGCACACAAATAACTGGTCGTCTCGCGTACAGACCACCTTCGTGAAGCCTTCTACGCACGGTAGAAGTTGACACCAAACCTCCGGTGATGGCTACAGCCAGGGAGGATCTGAGAAGAGTCGGAGTGGCAGATCTACTCCTGCGTGCACATAACCTCAAATATCGGTCATCAGCTCCCGTCGTAGCTATTGGCCGTCCTTGACTGAACCTCCTGGATGCCGAACCTGTGGTTAAAAATTAGCTCCAAAGTCTATGAACCACAGAAGGACTCACATTTAGCCACCTGGCCACTTCTGTTAGACTTTGTCCTGCCTCTAATCTCCCAATGGCTTTGCATCTTAGTTCTGTAGGTAAATGATACCTAGGGGTCGTATTTGTCTATCTCAGATTTCTTTTGGAAGTATCACGGCGAGATTTATAGGCTTGCTCTCAAACGTGGTTTTTTAAGCTCCTCGAAGATGACGTACTCCGACAGCAGCGCCACTAATTTGCACAACATAGTTTTACTTAGCAACTCTTACTTAGCAACATATCCAAATTTTTTATGATTTGGATTATTTTTCAGGGAGTTATCGCGATTTTTGTGATTTTTCCTTAATTTATGATAACCAGTGTATAACAATGCTGGGTGAAGAGATGTCTGTGGCCCCAAAAAAAAAGAATAATAAAGTTTTGGGCTGAAGAGATAATTAGAAATGATAGCGAAAGTAATTTTTAATTTACTTTATTTAAATTTAAAAAGCATGGCTCTTGAATTTCTTGATACACTTTTGTTTTTCTTTCATTTTCTACATTAGAAAGATTACAATGTTGATACTCCTTTCCTCACAATTGTTTTTTCCCTCTCTTTAATTGTTCTTTTATTTAAAATATATTTCAAGGCATGTCATGATTTTTGTCCACTTTGTTTTGACCTTCTCCATATAAAATCAACAAATTTCAGAAATTTTCGTGCCGCACCATTTTTAATTTTGATGATACTTGGTAGGTAATATGCACCAATATTATATACCTCCAAACTGTTTTATTTTTTTCTCGAAAAAATTTTATTCTCGAGATATAGCCATTTTTTTGCTCCGCCGATGAGTAAAATTCGGCATTTTCGATCTTTTTTCTAACAGCTGTGGTAAATTTACTTAAAGTGGTAGAAAGATCAAACATGGCTTATTTTGAAGCTAAAAAAATGAACTTTTATTTGTGCATAAAAAGAAACGGTTTGGGTTAATCCTAAATATAAATTTTCTCGTGTCAATTCGAGGTTCAAAAAGTACCGTTTTCGTCATTTCAAGCATGAAAAAATATATGAAGGACTGACAGTGGGGTTCTAATTTTTTTTTCTCTTGCACCCAGTTATAGATACTAGAAGCACAGAAAAAAGATGATACCGGTAGTCTTTCATTATGAAAAAATTGCTTAAACTCGAGAAAAAATGAAACTTGGCCTTTTTCACTCCCAAAAAACGGCCTGTGGAACAGGTAGTAAAAATTTACAAATGCATGGAGTGAAAAGGTGTTACATTGCCCTTTAAAATGAAATAAAAACTGTCTTGTTATTCCAAGGCATTAAAGAGATATAAGCTTTCAAACTTTGAATAAAAAATGAAAAATATCCTTTTTCACTCCCCAAAAACGGCCTATGGAACAGGTAGTAAGAATTTGAAAATGTATGGAGCAAGAAGGCATTACATTGAACTTTAAAAGGAAACGAAAACTGTCTTGTTATTCGAAGGCATTAAAGAGATATAAGCCTTCTAAGTTAGATGATTATTATGAAAAAATATATTAAACTTGAGAAAGAATGAAAAATGGCCCTTTTCACTCCCCAAAAATAGCCTGTGGAACACTTAGTAAAAATTTGCAAATGCATGGAGGAGGAAGGTGCTACATTGCCCTTTAAATCGAAAAAAAAACTGTCTTGTTATTCCCAGGCATCAAAGAGATAAGGCCCTCTGAAAATTGAAAATTCATGCAAGATTTTTTTAGCATAAGTTAAAGCAATTATTTTCAATTTTCAGAGGGCCTTATCTCTTTGATGCCTGAGAATAACAAGACAGTTTTTGTTTCGATTTAAAGGGCAATGTAGCGCCTTCCTCCTCCATGCATTTGCAAATTTTTACTAAGTGTTCCACAGGCTATTTTTGGGGAGTGAAAAGGGCTATTTTTCATTCTTTCTCAAGTTTAATATATTTTTTCATAATAATCATCTAACTTAGAAGGCTTATATCTCTTTAATGCCTTCGAATAACAAGACAGTTTTCGTTTCCTTTTAAAGTTCAATGTAATGCCTTCTTGCTCCATACATTTTCAAATTCTTACTACCTGTTCCACAGGCCGTTTTTGGGGAGTGAAAAAGGATATTTTTCTTTTTTTTTCAAAGTTTGAAAGCTTATATCTCTTTAATGACTTGGAATAACAAGACAGTTTTTGTTTCATTTTAAAGGGCAATGTAACACCCTTTTACTCCATGCATTTGTAAATTTTTACTACCTGTTCCACAGGCCGTTTTTGGGGAGTGAAAAAGGCCAATTTTCATTTTTTCTCAAGTTTAAGCAATTTTTTCATAATGAAAGACTACCGGTATCATCTAACTTTTTTCTGTGCTTCTAGTATCTATAACTGGGTGCAAGAGAAAAAAAAATTAGAACCCCACTGTCAGTCCTTCATATATATTTTTCATGCTTGAAATGACGAAAACGGCACTTTTTGAACCGCGAATTAACACGAGAAAATTTATATTTAGGCTTAACCCAAACCGTTTCTTTTTATGCACAAATGAAAGTTCATTCTTTTAGCTTCAAAATAAGCCATGTTTGATCTTTCTACCACTTTAAGTAAATTTACCACAGCTGTTAGAAAAAAGATCGAAAATGCCGAATTTTACTCATCGGCGGAGCAAAAAAATGGCTATATCTCGAGAATAAAATTTTTTCGAGAAAAACATGAAACAGTTTAAAGGTCCAGAATATTGGTGCATATTACCTACCAAATATCATCAAAATCAAAAATGGGGCGGCACGGCCCATTTGTTGACTTTATATGGAATGACCCTAAAATATTTTGAAAAATAATATGTTGAAAGTGAACCCCAATAACTGATATAATTATAAATAAAATATATAAAATTGTGCATTAGAAATTATTTTTTAGGAATTTGTTATACGATGCATGTGTCTGTTGAGAACTAAAGCAGTCTATGGTAAATATTTTGAGTACAAAATAAGCCATATGTGTTGCAGCGGAGCTCGGACGTGCGGTCATTGCTAACTTTCCAAAATTTTCTTTTTCGGCAAATGATGTGTCAGTTTGGCAAATTCGGAAGCAACTTTGTAATACATTTTTATAAGGGTGTCTAATGTTTCTTTTCGTTAAATGTTGGAACTTGTGTAGGCTCGTATTTTGTCATTTGGTAAAATTCGTATTTTGTCATAAGGTAAAATTTGAAGTTTCATTCGGTAAATTGATTAATATGAACAACTTCCAAAAATTTAAACTTCGTACGCCCCTGTGGGTTGACTGTCTTAAATAAATATATATTAATAAATTATTAATTGCAAAACAAACTTACTGACATGATTTAAAGACATCAAGAGAAAAATTATTTCATAAATAAGTTTTGTAATAGACCATATTCTATACTATGGCTGTTACTAATTTTCCGGTGTGTTATATTTTATAGAAATGATTGCTCAAATCAAAGGTATTGAAAAGTATTTGCTTTGACCAGAATTATTTCGACTCAAGCTTTACGCCCCCTACCTTTCAAATTTTTTCTCCTGCTCAGGGGGCAGGTTGCAATCCGTTCTAATTGATCATTTTTCTCCATATACTAGTGTGCCGCGTTCTTTTTTTTTCTTTCTTTCTTCCTTTCTTTTTTTTTTTTTGTTTATTTATTTTATCAACGAACTATGAATATTTTTTTTCCTCCTCAATATGCGCCCTTTCCAGCTTGCGCCCCTAGGCCAGGACCTAGGATGGCCTATTGCAGTGGTGGCCAACCCGCGGCACGCGTGCCACAATGTGGCACGGCAGACCAGTAACAGTGGCACGCGAAGACTTTCTGAAAAAATTCCAAAAGTGAGAAAAAAATGTCGATCTCAAAAATATTGATAAAAACAAAACCCCTTAAACTGATAATTATAATGATATTATGACAATTAAGTGTCAAGAGCCTGGCTTACAAATTGTGTGAACTACAATATTGTTAAATACTTAGCATTAGCTTCGGACATCCAACGAATGCTGTAACTCTACAGACAATATTTGGTAAAGAATATTTTTTCTTAACACGAATGAAATTTTCAATGCTGCAGAATGGATTCTTGATCGACAATAGTTTCAGATACGGGTGGGTGATAATTTTTTTTAAAAAGAGTTAACTCTGCAAGTAAAATTAAGAATCAAGATTGGACAAAATTCGGTATGGTTGCACAAATGAAGACCCTTAAATTGTTTTTGTACATTACTTAAAAATAATTTAGGAAAAAAACTTCAAACGTGTCATCGAATTATCTATCCCAAGTTCCTTGCCAAGGAATGAGACTTTTTCTCTGTTGGTGACCCTGTAGCTTTCACTATATTAACAAACTACGAATTAGAGCTCTGAATGTTTTGTGAACTTTTCCCAGGAGAAAGAAGAGAGTATGGCAAGTTACTCCTTCATTAAAATGTGCAATAGCTATCCAAAGGAAAAATAGTCATAAGATTTTAGAATTTTAGGGAGTGTGTTTTTAAAATATCTGGAAGGAAAGTAATGAGGACTTGCTACTTAGAAATGGAGAATAGCAAATTAATTTAGCTATGTCATCTCTTAATATGCTGCGTTTAAGTAATTTAAAATTAATATTGTACAAAAAAAAAGTTTCCTAAACCAGTAGAGGGCATCTACATTCTTTTATGATGAAACTTCAGTTTCTTTCTCTCTACTTTGGAGAAAAAAGAGTAAAACATTAAAAATTAATACTAAAAGTATCAACCGAAATTTAATAATGTTCCAATGATACATGGAGAAAATTTTACACCGATTTTAAGTATTCATTTAGTGTTAGGTTTGATGATTTTCAGGATCATAAAAAAATGCTGATCTTTTCAAATTCCTTGATTACCAATGCAAAAGGTCATGTTTCCGGTTTGGATTTCAGAAGGATAACAAGTAGTGTCTTGCAGAAAAATAAACAAATAATAAGAGCTTACTTCAAAAGAAAGTCACCAATGTTGTACAGAAATTTGTAAATTTGTAACAACAATTTTTTTTTTCACATTTACACACTTTAAACGTCTGATGCTGTTGTAGATTTAGTTAAAAATACGCTTCTAACCGCTTAGTCGTCGTGCCCGTTCCTTATACGGGCAGTATATTCGGGCAAATTTTGTCGTGCCCGTGTCTCATACGGGCTGCGTTTCTGATATTTTTAAAGCTTCAAAACTTTTACTTTTTGTTGTGCCCGTATTAACTTTTATTTCTACAACTACTACACCTACTAAAGAAGGTAGAAGAAAAACAAATTTGGAGTTTCGAAAGGATTTGGTCGATGAAATATTCGAGAAATATCAAGCTTCCGTTCCTGTTTCAAGAGGAGGTCGTCCATCGAATGAAGCGTCGCTAAGACGATTGATTGAACGCCATTTTCTGGAAATAATACCCCCTACAGACAAGAAAGCAAATCCTGCAAGAGAATGTAAAGTGTGTTGCAGTAAGACGAATACAAATGGGAAAAGAGTTCGAAGGGAGACAAGATACTACTGCAAAGACTGCAATGCATATCATGTTTCAAAATTTACCACACGCAGAAATATTATTAACATTTCAACTAATATACCCCTATTATAGATCTCCAATTTTGAAATATTGTTTGTCACCAACGATCAGGGCCGCCGTTTGAGGGGGGGATACTGGACCTCTAGTACCGGGGCCCGGAGCTTTGGGGGGCCCGCAAGGTTATGAACATGTTTTTCCAGTAATAATATCAATAATTTCATGAAAAAAAAAAAGCTGTTTAAAAAAAAACAAAAAAAAAAACCTCGCTTTCCATTGCCGATTCTCAATATGAAACGATTGCTGGTACAAACACTAATGAATGAAACACGCTTGCGCAAAGGAAAATACACCGCTTTCCAAAAGCTACAGAAACTCGTCAAACGAAAAACCAAGTCTAAACTGTCATTGACAAATGTCTCTTGCACTTTAAGAACAAGAATCAAGTAGCCCGGGGACACTTATCTCAGACATGAAAAGTTATCTAACTTTTTCTGTATCCAGATACTGTTTTTTTGAAAATATATTTTTACAAAAACTTCGAATTACAATTTTTAAATTTACATTAAAATTAAAAAACACAGTTATAAGCAACTAAACAATGCAATATTACATGTAAATGCAATTTCAAACTATTAATTTTGAAGTTTGTCGAACCAAACGTTAAAAATTGTGTTTTTCTGTTTTCAAACTTGTCGTTTCGTGTAAAAAAATATTAAAATCATCTGGCGATACAAATAACGTGAAAATAAAATCAGATGCACACTTTCGTAACTAAAAAAAAGTTTTTCCGAAAAAAATTATTTTCTGCATTTTTTTTTACAATTGCAAATGTGCTGAAACGACGGCATAAAAATATGCAATTGGAGGGGGGTGCATGGGGGGACCGGCATTAAAATTGGTACCGGGTCCCATCTCTGGTAGCGGCGGCCGTGCCAACGATGCGCATTACTTGAAGAAAATAAAATTTTTCTCCGCTAAAAATTTACTTTTTCTTTCTCAATGCCTGCATTGAAGCTTTTCAGTCTATCTTGGATGCGCGAGGAAAGCAAACTTTAGGGTAAAATTGGGCAAGTTGATTAAAATTTTCCTACCTTTAAAAAACCACTAAATTCAAAGGGAAATGCAGTGTTTTTTATTTTAATATGTTTAAAATATTATGAACATAGAAAAAAAAAACAAAAATAAAAAAACCTGATGAATTTCGACCAGTTTTTGGAAAAAAAGTGCGACGAGTGGGCGGCTAAACAAATATTTTTTGTTATGAATGCAGAAAAATCAAAATACCGTTGAATAATAAACTTAAAACACTTTAACTTCCTAGGATTCTCAAGAACTAATCCTGAAATTAAAGACTTGGTAAAAAAGATACAGACTCATAGACCACATTAAGTACAGACTGTTTAATTTTTAGAATAAAATGTTTGATGTTATTTGTTTCTTATTTAAGCATAAGCCAAATAACAGAGCTTATAAAAGTGTATATTAACAATAACTCTAAAGTCCGGACTTGTGTTATCTTTATTATCATTTAGATTTCAATTGCTCAGACTTATGAGAAAAAATGTTTCATTTAAGTAAGAATTACATAGTCAGCCAACCGAAAACCTATTTTTAACTTTTTAAAAATGTTCAGTTTGTTGGAAAAATACAATGTGGCACGCTGAGTTTTTTCTCTCCAGATAGTGGCACTGTCCCTAAAAAGGTTGGCCACCCCTGGCCTATTGGGTAATCCGGGCCTGGCTAGAGGCGGTTTCAAAACGCCTTAAATGTATTTTTGATTCCATTGTACACATTTAGGATCTTTTATTCTTAACTTGGTTACTTAAAGAACTGAATTTTTTTTTTTTTTTTAATTTTATTTCTTACCAAGGAAGCAAACCAGATCCGATTTTCCATAAACTGAACATTTTTTGCGAATACGTTTCTTAAAAATAAATTTAAAATATTTTTCTTCAATAGCCTAACTAGATTTTGTCTTTGAACTAATTTAACATATTGACATAAAAAAATATTGGCTGAAATTTAAAAAAATGCTGTTCTTCATTTTGTTCTTATTCTTGATAAAATGGCAGATTTGTTAAACTTGCAATAGTTTTGGCCAGTAGCGTATCCATGAAATGTTTTCCAATTTTTGAAATTAAAACAGAAATTTTTGATCAAAATCCTTAGTTTTTTCGCAACATACTCACTCAAGAAAGCAATGTGCAGCGCTCAGGACCCATTGATTACTAATCAGTGATCCTCCGCAGAAATGGCCGTTCGGTTCGATGTAGTTTCTCTGAATGGACACTTGCCATGGCCAGCTGTTTGGAACCGCCCTTTCGCCTCCCACCATACGGTCCACAGCTCCGTATACGGTGTTAGGTTTTATGGGTGTTTCGCCACATTCTTCTTCTGATGGTAAGGCGACGAGTTCCCCTTTTGAAGAAAATGTAAGCACATTATTTCAAACTATTTGCTTCCTATTAGGGGTGCGACATCGAAGGCAAAACATCGATGTTTTAAGACATCGATGTTGGCAAATAAGGACATCGATGGTATTGATACATTGACAAAAAAAAAAAAAAATATCGATGTTTTCCAACATCGATGTTTCGAAACATGGATCAGTTTTTCTTCAATTTCTTACATATTTTAATGTAGTTATTAATCAGTTACTCCCCATTACAAGCGCCTCTTTATATCACTCAATTAGATACATCTTTTGTCTCCTAGAAAAACATTAACCGTAAGATAACGATGTCAGTTAAGAAAACTTTTTTCAGCGAGATATATACTGCAACTGTTGATTAACTGTATAACTTTTTGTGTCGCATATTTTTATAAAACTTTTTTTGCTGAAATGTAAAACATCATCGAAAAAAAATTAAATGCAAAACAACGATGTTTAAAAATCATTGACTGTAATGTAAATCATCGCTAGTTATTAAAAAAAATTTAATTGCAACTAGTGGTTAGAGAAATATGAATCTACTTTATCGCATATTTTTATTATTTTTTGTTGAAATGTAAAAAGGACATCGAAAAAAAAAAAAAAACACTGAATGCGAAAAACAACAACAGTTAAAAGGTTAAAAAAAAGTGAAAGCAAATTTGAGATGTTTCAGAAACATCGAAAACAAAACATTGCTAATAATTTTCGAATTTTTTCCCAAATGAGGTTAATATTGCAACTTTTGATTAAACAAGAAAACTTTTTAATGAGTATGCTTATCGTATATTTTTCTTTGGCTTTCTTTGCTGGATTATAAAACATCGACATCAAAAGCAACATCAAACCCAAAACATCAATGTTGGAAAAACATCGACCCTCAAACATCGATGGTAAAAATATCGATGTTCTTCCAAAAACATCGATGTTTCCAAAACATCGACATCGATGTCGCAGCCCTACTTCCTATCAATAGTCAGAACATAGACCAACCAGTGCATGAACACTTCCAGTGAATGAACACCTCTTTTTTTTTTCTTGAAAAAATAAGTTTTTAAAACATTTTTCTTAAATAAATCAGCAGAAGAAACTTCTTTCTATACATTTACAGAAAGAAAACGACTAGAAAATGCTGTTTTCATCAACTGACAGGGGTGTTCATTCACTAGTTTATGGGCAAGTTTTAACCTCTATTACCGCAAGTTAAAACCTGATGCAGAACCATAAAAGCCCTTCCAATTTTTTGCTCTTTTAAACTTACGTACACCATTTGAAGTGTTCTTTATTGTCATGTGGCAAATTGCTACTACAATGTTTAACATCGCTAAGAATTTTTGAAATTTAAAATTCGCTTAGTTGTTCTTTTTCTAGTTAGTCTACCCTATTTGTCCCTCCGTCACAAATTAGTTGATACATTTGAATAAATTTGAAGTGATTATTGATATTTGTGAATAGATGATTTTGTTTCAGCTTTATTTTAGAGATTTTAAGGTGCTGTGCTATCAGTTAACAACATTTACTTATCAAGCACACCCCTCTTTCCCACTTTAAATCTGTGTTAAAAGTGTCGAAACTTCTGATATCACATACGCTTAAGCCACGCCGTCCATTTTGTAAGGACCACCAGTATATCATACAAATCAGTTTGCTTTCTCATTTGTCTAAGATTGATTAGCTAGAAGTTTTATGCGATTACCTTTAACATGTCAATTTCAAATATTTTCTGCTGGAGTGCCATCAATACGTCACCAACAACATCATTAAAAATATTGTCCAAAAATTCCCTTTTAATACATCAATTTCAAGAAATTCCCGGCGAAGTAGCCACAAACCCCATCGTTTCACATGAACTTGATGTAAGATAGCCTACTATACTTCACAGCAACTTAACTTGGCAGTGACGTCACTACGGGCGGATGACGTCAGCGTGACGTTTGCGTGACGTTAGCCTATGAAAAACGAGCTAGATAAAACGTCACAGCCTACTTGGCGAATAAGAGGAGATAGCTGACTGCTTGTGAGCTCTTATTGGCTCCGCCCGTAGTGACGTCACTGCCAAGTTAAGTTGCTGCGAAGTATAAAGAGAAAGCTTATCTCAAAACCCCTTTCCCCAGTACCATAATTAAATGTTGTCTAAAGTTGCATTTTTACTATCTCAAAAAATTTCCAGGGGAGCATCCTCAAACCTACGTTCCTCCCGAAACTCTATATCTCAGAACCAGACTAACATAAGTCCATTTTCGTCATTTTTCAGTAGAGGACGAAAACGATTGCCGGATACATGCAAAGGATGGGACTCGCGCTCTTTTCACGCTGCTAAATAATTGTGAAGGAACTTTTTTTTTATAGAATACTGTTTTAATGGGTCGATATGGAATAAGATTCTACATACAATGAAACAAAAAAGTGAAAATCGCCATTTTTGGACTCGCGTCGTTTTGGTTCTGAGGTACAGAACTAACCTCCTGTCTTTTTTATGACTTTCATTTCGAACAGTTTCCAGGCGAGATCCATGAATCTACCTTTCTCTAATATCTCCGAAGTTCGTCTAAAATTGCATTTTTGGAGCTTCAATTTAAAAAAATTGCCGAGAGAGATTCCTTGAAGTATATCGCATCCTCTAGCCCCAATGAAATCAAATATCCCTGCAACTATATTTGTATACCTTCAATTTCGTAAAATATCCGGGGAGGGCCCTTAACTCTTCCCTTATCTTACCATTATCATAGATCGTCTAAAAGTTGTTTTTTTTTTCTTTGGAACCATAATTCCGAAACATTTCCGGGGGGGGGGAGGACTTGGACACCATATACCTTTGAATATTAGTAATTCTCTAGCTCTACATATATAACACAATTCTTCTTTTTGCGCGTTATGGATCAAATGTAAAATATTCTGGGGAAAAAAGGGGGGGTTCATTATTTACCTGAAGTGATGGGACCCTTCTCGGGCCGTGCCCCGGGGATTTTGCCCCTGCTACCACTTTCTCTCTCTCTCTCTCTCTCTCTTTCTCTCTTTCTCTCTCGGTAGCCCTGCTAGTATACTAAAAGTATACTAAAGATTATAAGAAAAAGTATACTAAAGAAAAAGTATACTAAAAGATTTGTAAGAAGTAAGAAAACTCTTAGCAATGTTTTTGTCGTGAAAATAATTAACACGATCTTCTTCTTTTCTCACCACAATCTTCTTCATCTGTTCCATCTCCACAGTCATCCTCGCCATCACAGGTTTTAGAAGCATCAAAGCAATTTCTGTTTCTGCAAATTCCTTCTTTACTTCCGCAAAGCTCTGAAATAGAAACCACGGAAAATTCCTTCATCAATAATCTCCTCTAAAAATAAAATGTAGAGCAAGCATTGAATCCTAGTCAAAGTCTCTGACGTAGAGTTATTTTTCTGAAAGAGGATTTTAGGCGAAAAGAGTTTCGCAAAAACTATGTTTTTAATGTGTATAATAGTCAACTATGGAAATTTATTCTCACAAATGGGCAAATAAATGGTAGCTCAGGTTGCTTTTAACTCATCACAAACTTTTCCGTCAGTTATCAAAATTAAGCTCAATTTTCGAAAAAAAGAAAGGATTTTTTTATTATTATTATTTTTTATTTCATTTTATTTTATTTTATTGATTAATTTATTTTTTATTTTTTTATTTTATTTTATTTTATTTATTTATTTATTTATTTATTTATTTTTTATTTATTTATTATTTTTTTATTTTATTTATTTATTTTTTGTTTATTTATTTTTGCTTGTCATTTGTTTCCGTGTTTTCTTTTTTTTTCGAGCACAAAAGATTAACCATTGTCAAACATTCTCCGGCAAAGCAGATTTCAGAAAAAGGTCAAACAAATTGATACTTTTTTTTAGAAACTATTACTTTACCTCCAGCCTTAGTGTTTTACTTTTAAATTTTTTTATGAAGACCCTTTTTAAAAATCTTCCTCAGTCTCAATATTGAAGAAAGCGGGTATAGTTTCTACCTTTCTTTCTAAGTCTTTTTCATAGACAGCAAGGTTGTCATTGGAGATAATTGAATGTTTAACTGTTTAAGAAAAAAAACTCGGTCTGCTTTTTGAACTTACCTATATCTTGTCTAGACTCATATTCCAATTTGAAGCCTCTTCCACCAATCATGTTATCAGATTGGAAGATAAGTCGAATCTCGTTTTCATCTTCGTGTGATAAGATGGGCCTCGGTATATCACGTCCACAGAAGATACCAATTAAGGAGTCTTTATCTTTCCCATAGACAGCAAGGTTGTCGTTGGAGCAACTACTAGAAGGGTCTATGTCTAAGTCTTTGAATGTTATTTTTATTCTCTACATAAAGAAGAAACACAAATGGTCAGCTTTTTCATTTAATAATATATTTTATGGGAGTTTTTCGAATATGAGTGAATAGTATTAAGTCAACAAAGTGTTGAAACATTTGGCTTGCTTTTGCTAGAAATCGACTACTGTGATTTTTTAAATACAGTGAAATTCCGTTGCAACAAATCCCAATACAAGGAAATATTCGTTTCAAAGAGATAAATGCTCAGTCCCGATTTAATTTCTATTATATTGCTTAAACTCCTGTGCAACGAAATTCCCGTCACAGCGAACTAAATTTGCGGTAGCTTGAAGTTCGTTGTAATAGGGTTCTATCCTATTTGTTTTCACGGTAAAACTTTTTATTCAAGTTCATACTTTTCATTCATTTTTTTTAAACCAATTTATTCTGTGAATCCAAGTCTTCCAAGTCTCATATAGTACTATAAGACCTAGCCAACGAAAAAAAAGCCAGAAATACATATGACAACACAGCTGCTGTTCGCACACTAGACGTTTCGAACTTTGTTTCTTTGCGAGTTTTAGCCATCAAAATGAGTCATAACCACAAAATGTGAAGCTACTTACGACGGCAGTTGCTACTGTGCCATCAGTAAAAACTAAACTGGCAATCAAGACATTGGGGGTTTGTTAATACATGAGTATCAAAAATAGAAATAAAGTGTAATATTGAACAGCAATAATATGTGAAGTGTCTTTAAAAAAATTATGGTTCATGTCTCAAAAATTTCATTTTTTGCAGAATAATTTAGTTTTACTACATTGTTAACATATAGTTTACAGTTTATCATTCGAAATATCTAGCTTGAAATGCTACATTTGAGATAAAAATAAAGTAGTTGAATAGCAAATTCAATTTCAAACAAGACAAACAATCAGGATTGCATTGGTTTCGTTCTTAATTTAACATGTCTACAAATTGAAGATTCAATACTTACAAAAGATTCGGGTGCTGTTATCTTGTACTCGCATGACAAGTTCTCTGGGTAATTACCCTTTTCGTAAAAAGGACTAGCAATTTCCCCTTTCTGTGATGCATCGAATTCTTGTACGTCATCGCATTCAACTGGCTTCTCAGAGGCTAAAAATGATGTAATTGCAAATTGAAATAAGACTATTTTCATTCAAGCGGGTCCTAACTTTTTTTCTACTGAACCGATTGCTTTCAAATTTTAACAGGCTGTTCTACACACTTATACTGTCTAATATTTTATCGTAAAACCTTCCTCGCATCTGCGCATGCCTGAGGTCTCTTTGGATTTCCTTAAAATAGGGGAGAAATGCGAAGTAACATTCAACAGGAAGTAAGAAGCGAAAGCACCGGCAAGTGCGTCTCCTTATCCTATCACCCCTTTTTCAAATGGAAGCGATCGTGACTGCCAGGCGTACACCCAGGCAGCTAGGTGACACCCAGGTGACACCCAGGCAGCTAGACAGTAGTTCTCGTCGGTGCTAACGAGAATTTTTTTCATCCCTAACTTTTTATTTTACAACCCTTTCTTTGCTAAAATAAAATTACTTTTTTTTTTTTTTAAAGTCCGCCATTTTATTATTTACCCTTGAAATTTAACTTTAGTAGTTCCGACCAGAATGACATGTCTATAGATTAAGAATAATCAAGAA
Organism: Uloborus plumipes; assembly: GCA_038373865.1. Taxonomy (NCBI): domain Eukaryota; kingdom Metazoa; phylum Arthropoda; class Arachnida; order Araneae; family Uloboridae; genus Uloborus; species Uloborus plumipes. The sequence continues at coordinate 23,167 of JAXGGA010014634.1, forward strand.
TATTTGATTTCAGATAATATCAAGAGCCAAAATCACCCGGGCCACCCACGTGCATTTTTTTTTGAAGTTCCAACTTCGAGTGACAATAATAATAGTAATAAACTATTAAATTTTTTCAAATAATTTTTTTTTAATATTTTCAATATGTAAATAAAAACAATATAATATAATAATATAATATAATATCTTAATATTCAAGATAATTCATTTTTATTTTCCTTTTAAAAACCACCCTCCAAAGACGTCATGAAAATAGGCATGAGTTACCAGACTAGTTACTACCTTAAGTACACAAAATAGAATTCATTCTCTCCATGTTTTTTGATAGATTTAAAGATAACAGTGTTTTTGATAGTAAAATTTTGTAATCAATTATGCTATTGTAAATTAACAATTTCAAACTGCATATACTGCAGAAAAAAAGCTGTCTTCTTCTTCAAGATATATTAAATGAAACATAAATACATGAAAGATAAATATAAAACATTTTCATCTAAATAGTCGATATTTAAAAAGAATCGCAAATCCTTTTTTGAGCGGGAAAAATATAAAATTTTAAATTTAGTGAAAAAAACAAAAGCCTCTCACTGGTACATGTAATCAATTGCTTACATTCTCCAATGTTTAGTTTGCGGAAAAATTTGTTTCGTTTCTTATTTTGAATAAAAAATAATCACATGAAAAAGTAAGAACATAAAAATGAAAAAAAAAAAGAGAAACATCATAATTGAATGAAATTAACTAAGAGGCAAATATTTTTTTTTAAAAATGGGAAAAAAAGAAAGACAAACTTGGAGTTTTTTTTTTTTTTTACTTCAGAAACAGAACAACATTCTTTTATAAAGAAATTTGTAAAACTACAAAAAAATCATATTACAGGTTTAGTAATGTGACAAATCATATTTACAAGCATGTAAAAAGACCATATAAAATTGCAAAAAGCAGAAAAGCACATTAATAACTTGAATTTTGAATTAGAAAAAGAGAAATGCATAATAGCAGAGCTTTAGATTTCAAATTGAAAATAATACTGTGTCATAATGTAGAAATTATGAACGTCAAGTATACACATACAAGAATATATATACTGGTACATGTAGTGCTGTAGTTGGAAAACAATGCTTGAGGGAACTTACCAAAAGGAAAGGTGGTTTGATATCAATTTTTTACGTAACATTTGTATTGTTTTTAGAATAGAAAACAAACATTTCAGGAAGCTCACCTCTTTGCCCCTTCCCCCCTCCCCCCCCCAAAAAAAAATAAAGCACTGCATTCATGGATGTGTGCATGTATGAATATATACATAAACAAAATCAAAAAATGTAAAATTATAAGATTATTCTTACATGCCAAATTGCTCGCGAGCAAACAAGATAACAGCAGTAGAAATAGCATTGTGACCAGCAGAGAGAAGAAGTTACTCTTTAGTGATCCTTCTTCTACAAGGATATTTTCAGGTGTTGGTATTCACACCTTAATCATTTGCATTTAAAGACAACATGTGTTTCATTTTTCTAATCTTTTTTCGATTCCTTTCGCTACAATATTTAGAATGTAAATTTGTGCTACCGAGATAAGATCTCGGATTATGCGACACATCATTGTCTGCCATTTCGTTATCTTTTCAGCGGGTTTTGAAGTTGACGATTATATTACACGTTGTCAGAAATATTTATTGATAGTGCAATTTATATTTTGTAATACACATTTTTCTGTCTTGATTAAAAAAATATTCATTGTGATATTTTTCATAAAATGCTGAAAAACAGGGCGCAGGACATCTCCGCCGCAACGTAGGACATTTCCGCCGCAAAATTGATCTCTATCTCCCCCGGAACAGGACATATCCGCCGCAAATTTTATCTCCCTTTTTTTCGCATGGGACATTTCCGCCGCGACTCCTATTCCCCATCTGACTGGCACAGGACAAAGCCGCCGCACTATTTCCAAGGGTGAGAAAGGGGTTACTGGTTTAAAAGTTTCATTCTTGGCAACACATCTTCATTTGGCGACAAAGACCTAATCTAAAAAGCGGAATTTATTCCCGGACTACTTATATTAGGGGGGAAATCGCAAAGAAGTCAAAAAAAAAAAAAAAACAATGCAGTGTAAATCAATTAAAACTCCGCCAATTTTACTTCGCGCCAAATATTACACTCTACCAGTTCAATCGGCGTATTTGTCCTGTCGCACAGAAATGGCGGGGAGAGACGCGGCGGAAATGTCTCATGAGGGGGATGATAGAGATAAATTTTGCGGTGGAAATGTCCTGTGCCCATCTCCCCCCTCCCCATGAGACATCTCCGCCGCATCTCTCCCCGTCATTTCTATAAGATAGGACGAATCCGCCGATTGAGCTGGTAGAGTGCAATATTTGGCGAAGGTTTAATTAATTTGCACTGCATTGTGTGTGTGTGTGTGTGTTTTTTTTTTTTTTTTTTTTTGACTTCTTTGCGATTTTTCCCATAAGTAATCCTGGAATAAATTCCGTTTTTTAAATTAGGTCTTTGTCTCCAAAAGAAGATGTGTCGCGAAGAATGAAAATTTAAACCAATAAACCCTTTCTTAACCCTTGGAAATGGCGCGGCGGATTTGTCCTGTGCAAGGCAAACGGGGGATAGGAGTCGCGGCGGATTTGTCCTGTGCAAGGCAAACGGGGGATAGGAGTCGCGGCGGAGATGTTCCATGCGAGGCAGAGGGTGATAAAATTTGCGGCGGAGATGTCCTGAACCGGAAAAATAGTATCCTAATTTTTAAGAAATCGACCACATACAGCAGTAACGTCACTAAGGGGGGTTGGAAGGGGGCGATCCGCTCTGAGTGACACCCATCTGAGTCACACCCATCTGGAGGGTGACACTCAAAATGGACATAGGAGTTTATGAGAAACATAAATACCTCTATAATGAGAATTTCCCCAATATTTCTTAAATTACATTTTAATCTATCTTATATAATAATTAATTTCAATGAAAATGGAGCACACTATTAAGGGGTAGAACCTATAATATCGTCGTGGGAAAATATTACGTTGAATGAGCTCATAATTTGTACTCATCTTTGAAAGGGAAATTTTGCTACACCACATAAGGGGCATTTCACGGTATTTGTGACATAGGGGTGTCCGTAACAAAACTTTTTAAAAGTTTAATTTTTTGTTGATGTTGTTGCATACCCCCGTTGGTCAGCAGAGCTAGACCAGGTCCATGATGTTGTACACTCTAAGGAAATCCAACACCAGCAAAGGATCGCCCGCCAAATCCTGTCTGGTAAGTCCCAGGCACTCAAGGATGTGGAGAGGAGATGCCTCTTGAACAGAACAGTTGGTACATGTTTGAAATCTCTTAGCACCCCCAATGAATTTCATAGTTTTAAGATGACCACTACGAAGGCGGGCAAGAGTGGTTTGCTCCTGTCTATTGAATTCTTGAGCCAGGGAACCTCCAGGACGAGGACTCTGATACCAGTGGTGCTCTGGGGGGACATTCCAAGTAATCCCATTTTGGTGTTTGATCTTTGAGAAAATCTCACAATAAGTTAACGGTGCTGACTGTGCAGTGGGCTCACAAGCACCTGCTTTTGCCAAAATATCTGCGATCTCGTTGCCCTCTAGATTTACGTGTGAGGGAATCCATTGTAGGTGAATAATATGCGAAGTGGAGAGTTGTTTTAGTTTGCTGATAATTGATGTTCCCACCTTCTCTCTTACTCTCTCCAATCTGGCCAAGTGTTGGATTGCACTTCTGCTATCGGATAGAATCCAGATCTCTTTTCCATCTTTAAGAGACACAAGGGAGGCAAGAGCTTCGTCGATGGCTATTGTTTAATTTTTTTATATATTGTAACGAGTCCGTAGCACCTTCAACTTTCTTAAATGAGCATTCCAATCTTGAGGAAATAACTATAAATTTATTTACACGTATTTACACTATTTACAATATGAGCAGGAAACAATTGCTAAACTTCCAGCAATTAGGTAGCAAACAGTACACTGTTTTCTCAACAGTAACTCAGCACCACGTATCTAACGTGAACAGTAATTAAGCAATTACAAAAGAAAAACAACCATCCGCCCAAGCGAATGAAAACGAGTCTCCAGAAATCAACATCTGAAAAGAACTAACTGACTGTGTTCAAGGCCAGCTATTTATACTCGAAAAGTTATTTCCACAATATTCTAGTAAAATCCGGAGCATTCTGTTCATTCATAACTTGAAATAATCCATTGAGAAAGTTCTAGCAATAAAAAGAAAAAAACCACTCCGAGCGAAAAATGTCTTCACGCTTATTAAATGTAGGGCAAGTGTAAAAGCTACGAAACGTTACAGGGCCGGTATACAAGTGATAAAGGACATATCTTCAGATACTTTTGCAACATGACGTCAGGTAAAACTAGAGATGTAAAATTTCCGGAAATTTTGAAGTGATGGAAAAAAACCGGTTTTTTTCCGGAAAAATTGGAAAAAAATGAAAAATTGACTTTTTTACAATTAAAAAGAGCGTTTTTTAATAGTTTTGTTTTTCTTGGACCATTTAAAAGGTTAATCATTAAAAATATATGCAATCAACACATATTATTTTTCCTGATGGCAGAAATACGCATAATTAGGTAGATTTTAATAGGAAAAAAAATAGCCTTTCTGTTTTATGACTCAAAGCTTTCTTCGTCAAACCCCACAAATGAATCATATCGTCATTTCACTGTTAATATTGGATAAAGTGTGTCTAACCCTTACAATTAAATTTTCTATTTTAGACTGCCTTTAAAACTTAAAATAATAATTAGATACTTTCAAACATCAATAATAGTGTTTGAAAGAAAAATCAGAATGATTTTTCTCCCTTGCAATATAACCTCACTATCTAAAAATGAAAACTATTGAGTTCTGGTTTTTCCCCACCCAATCTAAATCCAAATAAAAATTAAATGACTTTTTTTTAACCTTTCTAATAGAAAACTATAAACTGCGTAATGGTTTCTAAACCTGAACAAAATTTAAACTGGAGTTTCAACTTACTGCACTGCCTTGCTAAGCACAATAGTCGTACCCCAACTTTTCAACAAAACCAGAGTTATTAACCAGAGGTTGCTCTCTGTTTCGTATGTGTTATTAATAAAATGTTTTGTAGTCATTTGTGATTGGAAACTTTTTTTTTTAATCTGCTGAATAAAAAGTCATCACAACAAAATATATGGAGGCGCAGCTCTTTAAAATGCAATGTCTCAGTTTGAGCTCAATTGCAGATTCTACTATGTGCTTAGCAAGCACGGCAATATACATTTAGTTCGCATAGTCAGCGGAAACCTCGTTCTGTGGTTGAAGTTATACTTTATTTATCTATCCTAAAAGACTAGTATTTTGTACACGATTTAAAAAAAAAGCCCTTTGATACCTGCAATGTAATTAAATAAGGAAAAAAACGAAAATAATGGCTATATGCTTTTGCATCAAGATGTTTAGGGGATTTAAATGAAAAACAAAAATGCAGCATTCAATAAATTAACGCTTCTAACAATTATACAAACTAAAGATTTTCTAATAATTTCTTTCTTAAAAATTAAATGGAAAAATTCAATTTTTCCGGAATGGAAATAAACCTCCTCGGAAAAAAACGGAAAAAAAACGGGTTTTTTCCGAAAATTTCCGGTTTTTTTCCGACCAATTTCATCTCTAGGTAAAACCAAAACTAATGAAAATGATGCAACGTAGGAAAAACAACAACTATTTACAAGATTTGTAACAATATATTGAAAAAGTACATTCTAAAGTATATGAATATCATATTGTTTTCATAGTTCACTTTATATTATGTTTGTAATTGCACTCAGAACATTGAAAATGCAATTTTCACTGTTACGGACTCTACATTGAATGTTCTTTAAATCTGGCTTAAACCGATTTTTAAGCCAAAACTGGTATGTGAGACAGATAAAGCAAAGGCTCACCTCTAATATAGCTAACAATTTTAATCAAAAAGTGCGTTCTATAAAAAATTACGGATTGTGAAAATGATGACTGTAGAGTCCGTAACAATAATTGGAATAAAAGTTTAGTTTTTAAAGAAAAATTCAATGTAGAGTCCGTAACAGTGAAAATTGCATTTTCAATGTTCTGAGTGCAATTACAAACATAATATAAAGTGAACTATGAAAACAATATGATATTCATATACTTTAGAATGTACTTTTTCAATATATATAAAAATTTTAAACTTTTAAAAAGTTTTGTTACAGACACCCCTATGTCACAAATACCGTGCCCCATAAATAAAAAAATATATTTCTGAAAATTGTACGGACTCCACACATTTTTACATAAAACTTTATTATTATTATTGGAAAAGGAAAGACTGCACAAATTACCGCCCCAACTGACACCGTGCCAGGAATCACACTACTTGCACTAACCGCACTATATTGAATAGCAAAATTGGTACTTATATTGTATAGTTCCTACAACGATCCATTTAAATTTTTGTATGTGGTTAATTTGAATCAATGTTCAATGTTTCGAGCGATTAAGAAATGTGTTTTTTCTAATGATCACTAAACTTTACGTACATGATAAACATGTGTAAGCTTTATATTCTAACGATTGTCTGAAAATTGCTAAAAAAATGATAAATAAAATTGGAATGTCAGTTTTCGGCAATTTTTTTCAGAGTAACTAAGAGGTTTAGATTAAAAAGGAAAAATAAAGTTAAAAAGAAAGAACTTCATATCATTAAATGAATGGTGCGTCATTCCTTTACAACATTCAGAGGCTTAAGTCTTTTAAAAGACGTCTTTTTCAAACAGAAAAAAAAGAGTCTAAAAAAAAAATAATAATAATAATTCTAATTAAAAGTCATTTGTAACTTTTAGAATCAACTTTATTCTTCCAAAGTTATCTCCCGTACCTGAAATAAATGAATAAATAAAAGCTTTAACCTTATTATTTTAAGAGTAATTTGATTAATTACAGGTCCAGAAAACGTGCTTATTAATAGAAAGCAATTAATGTAATGCGTACACTAAGTTAGCTTTGAAAAAAATGACTAAATACTGAAAATAGCTCTTACTCGACCAAAACAATTTCCCATTTTTGCCCACACAGTCCTGTATCGTTTAAGCGTTTTTGTGAAGTTTGAATGTTACAATAGGATTGCATTTTCTAAACAAATCTCTCTTGACTTTCAAATTGAATAACCAAAACCGGACAACACATCAAAAGGTTAAATTTCTTTTCATGTCATTGAACAAAAATCTTTCCTTTTTTATTCCAAAAAATAAATAAATAAATAAATAAAATAACCTCAGATAAATAATGGCTATTTCTCTATTGTAGTCTGCATACCTTCCGTAACTGAAATCAGTGCATTGCGCATGCTCGAAAAGTGTAATGAAACTAACGAAAGAATCGCTTCCCCTTCTCATTTTTCCTGTAGACACACCCATTCCACAGTTTTGTAAAAATTGAAAACACGCCCAAAGAAACTATTTCATTCTATGGCATAACGTAATCTGAATCAATTTGCTGCAGTATGTGTGGTAAGTTACTTAAACGATGCATTTATGCTTTTAAAAATTCATTCATTATTTGATAATTCTGTGTTCACCTTTCTAATCACTTAACTGCAAAGTACGTGATATATTATGCTTAATTAGTTTCATATATTCTAAATGTTCCTATTTTAATCTTTAGAGTAACGTATTTAATCCAAAACTTTCTGGTTTTGCTAATAAATTATGTTTAAGTACTGGTTTTTAAAAATTTATCCTTTTATTTTTGAGATTTTCCGTGCACTTTATAGTGCGATGGGTAAAATAATTATCTTTTTCTTGATAACATAAGGCTGTATGCATTCATTTCTGTGTAATTAATGTACTTGTTTTTGAGTATGGAGGAATTTGAACTCTATTTAGTAAGTGCTTAACTCTAAAAGTTATTAAACTTAAACCGGCTAAGCCTTAGGAAACCGAAAAAAATTCACAACTGGAAAAATTGAGATTCAATAAAGACTCTAAAGCGTTATTAAACGTTATAAAAAAATACTCTGCAAAATATTTAAATTAAACGCAAATGGAAATGAAAAAGATATGCATCACTAGAATTTTAGGTGAAACCGTTTATTGTACGTTGTCTTTTTCTCTAAGCGTTTGAAATTCTTTGAGGGTCAAATGCAAAATCTTGCTTTTTGTGCATGTATAATTTTCGACTAAAAGGCACAGCTGTTTTTGTTTTCAGAACATTTTTTAAAATCAAGTTTTCAAAACCTTCCCTTCTTCCACATTCTCTTTGTCTCTGAATATTGAGAGGAAATATTCAGAGGATTGTTCTCCAAGCAGATATTATTGATTA